>OZ038476.1:97983498-98048498 GCA_964036315.1 Acanthosepion esculentum
AAGCTAGCATTTATTAGTTATGGCAGTTTTTGTTGTAACTATATTGAATGAAAGATTTTCAGTGCATTTGACATGTAGAGAATGTGACAAATCAGTGTTATTAATGAAGAACATTTCAAAACAATTTGTTTCCATCAAATATCAGCAGAGCATTTAATGTCACAATTTACATAAGTCTGTGTGTTCTGTTTGAGAATTATTTTTCCTGGCATAAATGTAAGTCTTCTCTTGCCACCATTCTCTCTTGAGGAAGACTTTCTTTCTCTCTAAATCTTTATCAACAAAAGAAAAATTTATTTCAACATAACACTACTTTTAGGTTCTTTTTTGACTATCAGCTCCATTTTTTTGCAATCTACATTTCTGCAGCCCAATACTTTGTGTTTCTGCTTGTGTCCATACTACTCATTAAATATGCAAGGAAATCATGGAGTTTGAATTGTGGGTGAGTCGAAGCCAATATAAACCATTTATTGCTTATATATTGGGCAAGTGTACCTTGTTTTGTAAAATTATAATAAAGTTGAATTACCCTAAACTACATACAATACAGAATAACAAGAACAAATACTGCACTCTTCAAATTCTTTCCTAGTTGGTTATATTTGATTTGCAGAGAAAAGTTTTGGTTACTTTTATTCATCTTGTATTTTGGAAAACTTGAATTTTTTTTTTTATTTAAAAATAAAAAACTCACAAATTTAAAAAGGATGATTCTTATTTCAGTAAATATTTTTCTTTGTCTCAACAATAGCTTTCATTGTAATGACTTTTCTTAAAGTTACAGACAATTTATCTGACTATAACTAAAAAAAATCATTAACATTAAAAACTTGCTTGAGCTGTTGAACTCTTCTTTTTTTGTGTGTTCTTGATGTTGTTACTATAAAGTTCAAGACAATGCATTCTTCAACCTTTATCAAAAATTAGTTTTTTTTCTTTTGTTTTTTGTTTTTCTGTGTTTGATACCTAAACAATGGATCAGTGGAAATATTGTAACAACATGAAAGAGTTGAACTCCTTGTACGATAATATTTTTCTCTTTATCAATTACACATTTCCATGTTCTGTGTGTTGCAGAATCATTGTTTGAATAACAAATTATTTGGGTTATTATGCATTAGTGTGATTCACAGTTCATCAGTATCTCTATAAACAAGTTGATCCTCTTCCAGGTCAACCATATTTCTAGGTTTTAACAGCAACATTTGACAACAATTGAAATGGATAAGAGGGTTTCAACTAAACTGGTCAATATCAAACAGTTATGAAACCTTTTAACCAGTCGTCCTCAGTTCTTATGTTTTTAATGTAAATTTTCTCAGAACAAGCAATAAGGACTTAGGTTGGAAAGTGAGTCAGTAAAGAAGAAACTATTGAAGTTCAAAACTTCTGTTGGTGAATCTAGATTAAATTTCTGTAACAAGAGTCAAAGCAATATAAAAGTGATTACATACAATAGTAAAACCAGTTTTGATGAAATTATGCAAACTTAAACAGTTGCACATAGAAAATACATAAGCATGGTGATTCAGTGAAAAAAAATTTACAAAAGTTAAATCTTGCAAGGAAAAATGTGATGTAAGACCAAAAAATAAAATATGTAATGAGTATACACAATGTAAAAATAAGTTTCTTTTATATACGTCTTTTCTGGAATCAAGTCTCTCCTTTTAAAGAGTTGATTAAATATTAAAACACAGTTCAATTCAATAGAAAAAGCTTTAAAAATCGAAGGCGGCAAAAGATTGAGTTATAAGTGTGTTTTTAAGTGTATAAGGATAATTCATACTGCATACATATTGAGAAATTTCTTTACTTCAAATGAAGTACCAGCTTCTTGTTACCAAATGGCCATCTGTGGGTTTCTGATGCTTTTTATAAAGAATGCATGGATGTAGTAAGGAGCAAGTGAAAGTTCTTACTATTACTTTTTGGGGTCAGTTGGTAGTTTTTTTTGTTTTTTTTTTTTTACAATAAAAGTATTGATTCCTTTTGGTACCCGAATAGCACTGCAAAGAATGTAACATTTTACAAATCTTACAGTTTCTGAGATCTTGCAAAAAAAAAAAAAGTTTCACTTTTTATTGCAAAATTACTGAATTTGTGAAAATGATGAAAAACAGTTCATGTACGTCGAAAGTGGTGAGGATATTTATTAATATGTTACTTCAAGCATGTCCTGTTTTTACTTTTTTTTTTTTTTTTTTTTTTTTTTTTACAAATTAAATCTAATTAAACTAGGCACAATGTTTTAATTATGTCAATCTTTTATCTTAAAAAGACCATTTATATCTAATTATCTTTGTTAAATCTAGATTGCTGCTATTTGATCCTGCATAATAAAAATAGACAACATCTGCCAATTTCCCCTAATTATCATGGCAAAGAAAATAGTGGGAAAGGAACTGCATTTTTAAAAAAAAATTTTTTAACCAATGCCACATTCAACAAAAAAAAAAAAAAGTGAATGTCTCTATTTTACAACATTCATCATGATGAGTGAATGTTGTAAAGATTCTATCCTGGGTCCTATGCTGTTTCAGATCTTCATCAATTATCTCCCTGATGTCATCAGTTCCCAAGTAGGCATTTAGCTGATGACACTGCCATTTACTTCTGTCTCAATAATAAATCCGTCAGAGCTGACAAAACCTAGCCACTGCTGTTGAAAATGACCTCCAATCTGTGGCTACCTGGGGAAGGAAATGGCTTGTAAATTTTAATGCCTCAAAAACGAAACTGCTCTCATTTAACCAGCATAGAGAAACTTTCCTGCCTACCATCAGCATGGCTGATACAAGACTCATGGAGAGCAACAGACTGCACCTTCTTGGTCTCATATTCTCAACTGACTTGAAGTGGAATGCCTACATCAAATTAATAGCTACATCTGCTGCAAGGAATGTTGGGTCACTGTGTCGTGCCAGAAAGTTTTTCTTGTCAGAGTCCATCTTACACATTTACAAATCTACCATTCTGTGCATTGAATACTGCTGCCATATCTGGTCTGGTGCTCCTGTTATTCATCTCGAGGTCCTTGACAAAATCCAAAGAAGGATCTGCAATGTAATGGATCCTGATTTGGCATCTCGACTTCAGTGACTTTCTCATCGACATGACATGGCTTCTCTCTGTTTTTTCTACAAGTATTTTCATGGCAACTGCAGTGATGAGTTTTTCCATGGTGCCTGGACTATGTGTGTTTAAACGTGCTACTAGATTGGCATCTACGTCCCACCTTTTACTGTTGAATTAGGTAAATGTAACTGATACTTCTACTCCAACAGGTTCTTTTCTTACACTTCCCAACAGTGGAACTCCCTTCCGTTTCCTTGCTTCCCTGATAACTACAATCCTCAAAAATTTAAATGCAATGTCAATCGCCATCTTCTGTCTTCTTGAACCCCTTTCAGCTTTTATCCTTTCCTTGGTCCCCACTATACCCAGTCTTTTCTCTCTCCTTCACTTTCTGTAACCCCCCTGTGTTCTAGCGGCATTCCTGCCTTGCTTGGGGTGAAATGATTAGAAAAATTAATATATTAACATATAACTATTTAAATATCTTTCACATTAATTTTTTTCTAAGAATTTTGAATTTCTACACCTTCCATTTCTAAAATGAAAGGTAACGTGTCACCTATTAGAACATTTGGGTACCCATATTTTTGGTCTTGTGTCACGTCTAAGTTACGCTTAGAAGACCACCTCCCATTACAACATTGTGAAGTTTTTAACAATGTGAAAAAATCCATCCTATGCATTTTTTCTTCTTTTTTCTTAAACTAAAGACTATATTTTTTTGCTTACTATTCGGCGCTTTGAGCAGACGAGGAACACAAAATAATAACCAGACATTTTAAAAAGAAAATTCTTCCCCCCGCTTCCTCTATCAAAATTTAATAGCCTCTACAGTCAAGTGTGTTTTCCTCTTTTTATTTTGTTTTTAAATTGCTATGAAAACAAAATCCTAGTGTTGGCCATGTACCAACAGTTTGTCAACGTTGACAATTTTTCCTGTCGTTTACAATCCCAAAGATCACCATTATCTCATGAATGCTCTTACAATATCAACTATTTCATTTCACTTCACTTCACTTTATTTTATTTTATTTTAGTTACGTTTATTTTGTTGCTGCTTCAATACTTTGGCTCGAAGGGAAAATAATGACGGAGGTCATTTTTACCAGATATCATATTGGAGAAACTTTATTTAAAAAAGAATTTATTGAAGACAGAAAAAAGTAATAACGATGATGATGATGAGGTCGTTTTGGAAAACGTAAATCGTAAGAAATGAACTTCAATTTATCAAAATAAATAATTTTTTTACCAAAGAAATCGCATCTTTCTTCGTCAATTTTATTTGCATGTGGCTAGCAACATTGCGTAACACATTTTTTATACCCCCCTCTTTGGTTTTCATTTCTTTCTTTATAATTGTTTTTTTTTGTTTTGTTTTCTTTCCACCATTAAAAAAATTGTTTAACTTTAAGCAAGGCATCACAAAATAAAAAGGGCGGCTATATCAGTTATTGAAAATAGGAGAGGGTGCTAAATCAAATAGTCTGTTTTAAAGATTCCAATCCAAATACTATATTTTTTATGACGTAAAATAAACATTTTTTAAAGATATATTGTCCCATTGTAAAGTGTAAACATTTAAACTTTTAATTACACATTTGAATTTTTTTTTTCGCTTGTACTTATTTTCAGCATGAGACATGTTGACCTTTTCTGTATAAGAGTTATATAAAGGTTTTAGAAGCTAATGTTTCGAAACAAATAATTAAAACGAAACGACAAAGCAGAAAATGAAATTTTCTGATTCATTTTGAAAATTATTGGCAGTAATAATTCTAGACAAATAATACTATTTTAGCTGAGTAGCCTTTTCTTAGATTGTGGCCAAGAAGAGAAATTTGGTTTTCTGTTTAGTTCTCAGTGTCAGTATGAACTTGGAGTAAAACTTTTTTCTTCTTTTTTTGTACACGAGAAAAAATGAACGCGCATTTTCTATTGCGTTGTCTGCGCTCACGGACACTATCAAAAGCTTTTAAAAATATTCGCAGTATGATATGCTAGTGTAAAAAGATCACCCTAAATACCAGGAGAGAAGACAAAATTTAAAGAGAAAAGTAAAACAAAAATAGACGTAGAAACTTACTTTTTTTTAAATGTCAGAGAGCGAGCAACGACACAACAACAATAAAACAAACAAAAAATGTGAAGGTAATTATAAAAGACAAAAACATACTTTTTAACACCGACCGATTTACGATTTTTTAATGTTCTTTTTTCCTGGGTATTTTTTTAAGAAAAGGGAATGAAATACAGATGTATTGATTTTAAAAACAAACTAAACATGAAGAGGTGCTGAACATTTCTCCATCCGACAAAGATCGGTCAGTTATGTGCCATGCGTGATACACGCGTAGGCGATTATGTATCTTTCGATACATAACTGACGAGGTAGATTTTTTCCCGCAGTAGGTTGCCATTTCTTTCTGCGGTAGACCAGTTGCCGTCCAAGGCTATAAAACTCAGTCTGTCCTGCTATTTACCCATAGCTGGGGGGAGAAAAAGAGGATTCATACCTTTCCTAAGGATATTAGCACGTAAGTGAATGCAATGGATTCGACTGGAATTCGAACTCGGCTCTCCGATTGCTCAATCCGAGCCGCTATCCATTACTGCACCGTCCTTTTTAGGTTCTACTTGTAATGATGTTTTAATTGCATCATTTTTTATTTTTTTGTAAAAATAATATTTTGCCAAATAGTTGTTATTATTCGAACTTATAAGAATGACTGTCAACACTCATCATTGTTCCTCTGTTGTAATATTCAAAATGTAATAATTAAAATAGAATAAAAATAATTTTTAATAAAAATTATAATATTAAAATTGTATGAAAAACAAAGAAAATATTAGATTGTGTAAAAATCAATGTTTTTAATAAAACTATTGAAGATGTCCAGGTTCTACTGGACCATGTGAACTCAATAAGACCTTCGATACAGTTCACAATGGAGAAAGAGAGTAACAACACACTCCCATTCCTGGATGTACTAATATCTCGAACAGAGCATGGGTTCAAGACATCCGTATACCGTAAACCGACATTCACCGGACAGTACCTCAATTTCAACTCCTACCATCCATACAGCGTAAAGAAAGGGATCGTCCGTTGCTTACAACACCGAGCAAAAGTCATAAGTGGCGACCCAGAGACGTTAGATAAGGAATTGGTCAGTATAAGTAGTACCCTACAACGTAACAACTACCCTGGGTACATGGCAGCAGCCCCCCAAAACTGGGATAGGCGGGTACAAGAGGAGGAGGAGGACAACAACACCCAGAAAACAGTCTGCCTGCCTTATGTGAAGGGGTTATCAGAGAAAATACAAAGGATCTGCGGTCCATATAACATCAGGACAACCTTCAAAAGCGTGACAACACTTCGCAGATATATCTCTCGAGTGAGACCCCCCATAGAGGAGAACATGACTAAAGACTGTGTGTACGCTATCCCGTGCAGCTGCGGAAAGGAATATAAAGGAGAGACAGGCCGCCCCCTCAAGGTAAGGCTTCAAGAACACCAGAAAGCTGTAACGCGAGGGGAAGTAGAAAAATCAGGCGTGGCTGACCACATATGGAGAGAAAAGGGAGATCACCGTCCCCTGTGGGATCATGTTGAGATCATAGAATTGGAAAATTCGTAAACTTAAGGAATCAGCACATATGCTAGGCCACAAAAATCTCCTGAGTCGACCAAGCATAGAAATAAATACAATATGGGAACCAGTAATAAGGAGTGCCAGAGAAAAGCAATGATAACAAAGTTGCAATATGAGCTCTGGTAAAAACATACAATGATAACAGCAAAAATTGCAATATGAGCACTGGTAAAAATGGTTGCTGAAAACATTAAGTTTATAATACCCAGAAATTCATACTCAGATGTCCTCAAGGACACATGGCACAGTGGATAAAGTGGTTAGATCCAGTGACAGACCCAAAGAGTGTGAGTTCAATACCCGGTTAAGGCAGTGGAGAACTTTCAAACATGGCACGTGGAACTAGAACAGTCTACCCCAGTGATCGAAATAAAGGGTTCAGTTCGAAATTCCAACCACCTGAAGAAGGCCGGAGCGTACAACGGCCGAAACGTTGTGACAAATATGGCGACAAAGATGAGGGCAATAGTCCGACTAATGTAAATACTGAACTATTGAATTGTATGAAAAATTAATTAAGAACACTGGAATGTTACTAACACGGTTCTTTTTCAAGGAAATGATAACTGATGTGTAAAGATTTGAAAAGGAATCCAAATTCATGTTATAACATAATGAAGCCAGACGGTTTAAACATGTTTCAAAATTTTCAGCTTGTCTTTGATGTTGTGAAAAAAATAGCCAAATTTAAACTGCAAATGGATTCGGTTTAATTGGCCTGTTATTTCCGAGTTTTAACCAATGGGGAAACTATATGTTGAGTTGGCTTTTGATCCGGTTGGATTAACTTGCTCGCTATATAAGTGGGAAAATTGTCACTGCAAAGTCAAAAAGGAATAGGCTACATCCAGGTGAGAAGAATGGGATTTAGGAAGAAAGGATTGACCATCTCAGGCTTGTAAACATACTGTTCCTACTGCAGAGAAAGAAAATGTACCCTTCTGGCGAGAAAGCTGTGATCTGGGACCAGGTTGGATTGGCGAGAAAAGCTGCCCCCCCCCCGATGATAAACTGCAGCCACTGCTATTGCTATAAAAGAAGAAAAGGTAGAAGAACCCTTAAAAAACTACGAGAATTCTCTTTACTAATAACGTCTTTTCTAAACCTGCGCGAGTTTATGCCATATTGGAAAACACCTGTTCCGAAACCGTGGATATTTTTTCTGAATTACCCAGAGAATCAGTATCAGCCGAGTTTCCTTTCTCATCCGCTTCGACCTACAACGTTTTGAATTGTAAACTTTTCGAATAAATTTCTTCTGTTAAATTGATTTATATGAATTATTGCTCTAAAAAAAATTTGTTTGCATTCATTTCCTGTTAAGGGAAATTTTGCTTTTCATGAACTGTTTTCTAAGAGAAAACAGACTTATATTTCGAAAGAACTGTTAACCTACCTTGATAGTTTAAAGCGAACGAGGGAAATTTTGTGGAAGTTCAATATTGTATTTTGTACAATTTGCATATTTTAAAAATATTGTTGTTCTGTTAAGTGTTTGTTTCTTCGGAAATTTTATTTTTAGTAAAAGTCTCGACTTTTTCGTAAGCACCTCTAAAAATAATTATAAAGAGAGGGATAAGAGATTTGAAATCCCCCCTTTGTTCTCCTTATTTCTTATTTTTTATTCTCCTTTGCCATTCCTCCTTTCCTCTCTTTTCTCTTTCTCATTTGTTTTTCTTTTTAATAGCATATAAAGAGTTCAGAGGCATATCAAAAAGCTATAGATAAATAAGTAAAGAAAAACAAAAACAGTTGATGGAACCAACGGATAAGTTGCCAAAACCTAAAACTCTTATCCAGATACAGCCTCGAGTAAAAACGACAATACTGAAAAAAATGTAAAAAGAAGGCTTAAAGACAAACTTACCTACTAAGTAAAGTGCTCGAAGCCTAGATTGCCTAAACCGAATAAAAACTGCTTAACAACGTTAAATCCTATGAAAGGATGGCTTTAATCTTAAACCGAGTTCCACGCGATCTTCAGACGACGTGATAAAAAAATCCTTATTTTTTATCGCCAAATATACATTTAAAATAAGACATTTGCAGTTGAAAACAGATTACATGGTATAAAGAGAAAATTTTCAAGCAATCGCTGTTGTTTTGAGAGAATTAAAAATCTTTCGAATTCATATCCATCTTAACAAATATATTTTACATCAGGAGATAATCACTCAACTCAAACGTGCCAGATCGTCTTGTTAGAAGTAAATATAATATAGTGTGAAAGGTTAAAGATCTAAAGAGATGTAAAAAAATATATAACCACCTTTTCCCAAACTTACACAGTTTTTAATAAATATGCAATGTTATATGCTTGCCAAAGATCAAATTCAGAAAAAAATGAAATAAAATTTAAATGTAGAGAATTTTTTTTTTTATCAAAATTGGTAAAAAATACTGGCACTTCAGCAAATTATCGTACGGAACAATGGCCTAGTAAACGTTGTTTTGTGAATTTGGTGACATAGTGATTGCGAGTTCAATCCCTGGGTAGGACAGTGTGTATTTGTACTCTGTGGAAACGGACGAGCAATAACTATGCAGTACTAAGTAAAAATAAAGGATTCAGTTTAGAATTCCCTGTAGGTTACCCAGATCGATATATGCCCGAGGAAGACCGGGGGGTTCAACGGCCGAAACGTAATAAAAGTAACAAAGGTGAAGACAATAGTCTGAATATAAATAGTGTAAATACTGGTAACTCCTCAACCCAGAAATTCAGACACTACATTGCTTTTTATTTATTTCGTCATAGTTTCATTGGTATATATATATATATATATATATATATATATATATATATATATATATATATATATATATATATATATATATATGTTAAGAATAATTTGTTAATCCGTATAGGTAGTCCCAAAAAGGATGAAATCCTGAGAGCTCATTTTTCCTTTCACGTTTAGAAGTGGAGTCTGATGAGCCAATGTCCTTTAATAAAGGGCTTGGCGAAATAAATTATTACATGGTTCCTTAAAGTGGTCTGTTTTTCCTTTAAAATATATATATATATATATATATATATATATATATATATATATATATATATATATATATACGAGGGCGGACTGAAAACCTCATAAACTGTCTATGAAGGAGTAATGCTAGAGCTGTGAAATCTTGCATGCATTAATTTCAACTTTTCTTATTAATAACTGCAGGTACACTGACATCTCAATCATTCAAAGAAAACTTCAAATCAGTAGCGACTTGAAGATGGATAAGATTTGGCATCGTGGTGTTATCGAATACCTGCCGAAAAAAGGGTTTAGCCCCCTCCCCGACAATCATACTGACATGGTTGCTACATTATGGGTTGACGCTCCAGCTTTATGATCAATGCAAAAATGCGCAGATAAATTTAGGAAGGAAAGGAAGAGACTTGAAGATGATCCAAGATCTGGACATTCTGCAACTGCCAACTCTGAGAAAAATATCGATTGTATTCACCACATGGTGATGGATGATAGGTAATTGATTATAAACCAGATAGCCAATGCTATTAGCATATCACGTGAGAGAGTTAAGAATATTTTGCATATATCTGCGTAATCAGTAAACTCAAACTTCCCAGCTATCTTCATCAAGCCAACAAACTTATTATGACGAAGATTTCGGCTCGGCGGGTGCCACGTCTTCTGATACCCGATCAAAAGCGCCCCCGGCTCGGATCACATCGCGGGGAAATCTGACATTGTTTGAAGCAGAGCCACTTGGTTTTCTTGAACGTTTCCTAACTCAGGATGAGTGTAGCGTTCATCACTTTGAGCCAGAAACAAAGAAAATCCATGCTTCTCACCTGCCCGTAATATGTCAAGGTCGTTTCATCTACAGGGAAGGTAATAACTTCAGTCTGTTTGGATGCAAAAGGCATTGTATTTATTGATTGTCTTCAAAAGGACCACACCATTAATAGAGAGAGTACTATGCCAATGCCAACTTTCTGAGACAGTTACGAAACTATATCAAGACCAAAAAAAACTAACCAATGGGGTTTTGTCTCATCAGGACCATGCTCCAGCACACAAGTCCTTAGTTTCAATGGCTGCTGTACGGGACTGTGGCTTTGAAATGGTTGATCACCCTCCTGATTTAACTAGCATCTGTTCCCCAACATGAAAAACACTTGACTGGGATCCAGTCTCGAAGTGATGATGACATCGTATCTGGTGTTGATGATTTTTTGACCAACCGGATGAGCAGTCTTCTTTGAACAGTTAGATATCAGTTTACCTGGAAATAAACAATGCAGTTATAAATGAGAAGATTTGAAATTAATGTATGCAATATTTCAGCCCGCCCTCGTATATATATATATATATATATATATATATATATATATATATATATATATATATATGCGTGCGTGTGTGTATGTGTGTTACTTTTAGTGAAAAAATAAAAACAGAATTCTTTTAGTTTGTAAAATCTAATTGAGGTCATTTCATGTCAACCCAGTCACAAATTGGCATTGACCCCCATCATAATAGCATATATACATACATGCATATATATAACTAGCTGAAATTCCCAATATATTACAACTGTCTGACTTTTGGTTACTGAGATACAAGGTCACAAATTCGTGACCTTTTCACCTTTTTTTTTATACAGCACATGACGGTTTTAAATTGGTGTAACTAAAAACTATTAAAACCAGAGAATTGATTTTGGTTTCATTTTAAAGCTCTTAAGTAGTCCTTTAAATTGCCTCTTATTCAATATCTCTAATGTGAAAAATGAAAGCTTACATTTGACCTTTAATAAAAAAAATACACCTTCTCTGAAAAAATTTCAAATTTGTCCATTAATCCCTTACGTAATGTAGAACAAAATACCAAAAAGCTGTAATTGGCTGATAACTCATTCATTGCATAACATAGACATAAAATCAAACAACATATAGAAAATCGTCATTTTTTTAGGTCATCGAGTTTACTTTGGCTGAGACTGAACATTCAGATAAAGTTTGTCTTATTTTGTTTATTTTTTTCTGTCTATTTGTTTTTAAATTTGCATCCACTGTAGCACCAGTTTATGATAATTTCTGAAAAAAATTTAATAGGTTTTTTATAAAAATTAGTTTTTCTATAAGGGTTGCTCAGCACAAGACGTAAATATATAATAAATGTAATATTTAAAATAACACTCAACACCATTCACCCGCCGATTTATTCCTTCGACGGTATCATGAATCCCCTTTCAGAACTCCACTGCTGTAGCCAGTTTTCAAGGGGTCCCACATCCTAAATCTTTTACTTAAAGGATAGTCACCTTTTCTGCCCTTTCTAAACTGCAATGGTGTAATTCTTGCTTATCTCCCCTTCCTTTTTACAGACTGACAGTGTAACGGTTCCCTGCCAATCCCTTGCTCTGACATACATTTGCAAAACCATTTTAAAACAATATCTCCTCTTCCTTTTAACCTCACATGCAATTCTATTCAAGTCTGGTGCTTTCCCATTTTTCATCTCCCTTATTTTTTCTTCTTCTTGTCTTCTTCGTAATAGTAGTAATCTTTTTCTTCGTTTTCTTTTGTTCTTCATTTTCTTCAAACTCTTAGTCTTCTACGTATTCTTCTTCGTAGTCTTCTCGGAGCATTTGTCTTCGTAGTCTTTTTTGTAGTATTTCTTCTTCTTCTTCTTCTTTTTCTTCTTCTTCTTCTTCTTCATAGTTTTCATAGTCATCGTGTTCTTCGCACTCCTTTTTTCTTTGTATTTTTAGTCTTATTCTACTTCTTCGTTGTCTCTTCTCCTTCAACTTCGTATACTTCTTCGTCGTGATCTTCGCAGCCATTGTATTTTTCTTCTTCCTAGTCTTTCTTCGTTTCTCCGTATTTTTCGTAATATTCTTCTTTGTAGTTTTCTACTCTGTAGTCTTCTTCTTCTTCTTCTTCTTCTTCTTTACAGTTTTCTTTTTCGTATTCTTCTTCTTAATCTTATTCTTCGCAGTCTTTGTATTCTTCTTCGTAGTCTTCTTCCCCTTCGTAGTCTACTTCGCAACCCTTTTCTTCATATTCTTTCTTCGGAGTTTTTATATTCTTCTTCTTTTTTATATTTCTCCTCTTCGTAACATTCTTCATAGTCTTCGTTTTCGTATTCTATATCTTCGTAGTCTTTCACTTTTTCGTAGTCTTCTTCTTTGTATTTTTCTTTGCATTCTTTTCGTTCATAGTCATCTTCTCAGCTTTCTTCCTCGTAGTTTTTTTCTTCACAGTCTTTGTATTTTCTTCTTCATCTTCTTCTTTCTAGTTTTTCTTCGCAGTCTTTATATTCTTCTTTCTCTTCTACTTCTTCTTCGTAGTCTTTTTCGTAGTCTTCATTTTCTTCTTCGTAGCCTTCTTCTCTTGCTTCCTCCTCGTAGTCTTTTTCTTCTTCTTCGTAGTCTTCTTCGTAATTTTCTTCTTCTTCTTCTTCTTCTTCGGATTCTGTATATCCTTCTTCGACTTTGTAGTCTTCTCCTTCCTAACCGTCATCGCAGCATTCGAGTACTCTTCGTCTCCGTACTCTTCTTCGTAATCACTTTCGCAGACTTCTTCTTCTTCTTCTTCTTCTTCTTCTTCTTCTTCTTCTTCTTCTTCTTCTTCTTCTTCTTCTTCTTCTTCTTCGTAATCTTCTTCTTCTTCTTCGTAGTCTTCTTCTTCTTCGTAGTCTTCTTCTTCTTCTTCTTCTTCTTCGTAGTCTTCTTCTTCTTCTTCGTAGTCTTCTTCTTCGTAGTCTTCTTCTTCTTCGTAGTCTTCTTCGTAGTCTTCTTCGTAGTCGTCTTCTTCGTAGTCTTCTTCGTCGTAGTCTTCTTCTTCTTCTTCGTAGTCTTCTTCGTAGTCTTCTTCTTCTTCGTAGTCTTCTTCTTCTTCGTAGTCTTCTTCTTCTTCTTCTTCGTAGTCTTCTTCTTCTTCTTCTTCGTAGTCTTCTTCTTTTCTTCTTCTTCTTCTTCTTCGTAGTCTTCGTACTCTTCTTCTTCTTCTTCTTCTTCTTCTTCTTCGTAGTCTTCTTCTTCGTAGTCTTCTTCTTCTTCGTAGTCTTCTTCTTCTTCTTCTTCGTAGTCTTCTTCTTCGTAGTCTTCTTCTTCTTCTTCGTAGTCTTCTTCTTCGTAGTCTTCTTCTTCTTCGTAGTCTTCTTCGTAGTCGTCTTCTTCGTAGTCTTCGTCGTAGTCTTCTTCTTCTTCTTCTTCGTAGTCTTCTTCTTCTTCTTCTTCGTAGTCTTCTTCTTCTTCGTAGTCTTCTTCTTCTTCTTCGTAGTCTTCTTCTTATTCGTAGTCTTCTTCTTCTTCTTCGTAGTCTTCTTCTTCTTCGTAGTTTTCTTCTTCTTCTTCTTCGTAGTCTTCTTCTTCATAGTCTTCTTCTTCTTCTTCTTCTTCTTCTTCTTCGTAGTCTTCTTCTTCGTAGTCTTCGTAGTCTTCTTCTTCTTCTTCTTCGTAGTCTTCTTCTTCTTCTTCGTAGTCTTCTTCTTCTTCGTAGTCTTCTTCTTCTTCTTCGTAGTCTTCTTCTTCTTCGTAGTTTTCTTCTTCTTCTTCTTCGTAGTCTTCTTCTTCATAGTCTTCTTCTTCTTCTTCTTCTTCTTCTTCTTCGTAGTCTTCTTCTTCGTAGTCTTCGTAGTCTTCTTCTTCTTCTTCGTAGTCTTCTTCTTCTTCTTCGTAGTCTTCTTCTTCTTCGTAGTCTTCTTCTTCTTCTTCGTAGTCTTCTTCTTCGTAGTCTTCTTCTTCGTAGTCTTCTTCGTAGTCGTCTTCTTCGTAGTCTTCTTCTTCGTAGTCTTCTTCTTCGTAGTCTTCTTCGTAGTTTTCTTCTTCTTCTTCGTAGTCTTCTTCTTCGTAGTCTTCTTCGTAGTCTTCTTCTTCGTAGTCTTCTTCTTCTTCGTAGTCTTCTTCTTCTTCGTAGTCTTCTTCTTCTTCTTCTTCGTAGTCTTCTTCTTCTTCTTCGTAGTCTTCTTCTTCGTAGTCTTCTTCTTCTTCGTAGTCTTCTTCGTAGTCGTCTTCTTCGTAGTCTTCTTCTTCGTAGTCTTCTTCTTCTTCGTAGTCTTCTTCTTCGTAGTCTTCTTCGTAGTCTTCTTCTTCTTCTTCTTCTTCTTCTTCGTAGTCTTCTTCTTCGTAGTCTTCTTCGTAGTCTTCTTCGTAGTCTTCTTCTTCTTCGTAGTCTTCTTCTTCTTCTTCTTCTTCTTCTTCGTAGTCTTCTTCTTCTTCGTAGTCTTCTTCTTCGTAGTCTTCTTCTTCGTAGTCTTCTTCGTAGTCTTCTTCTTCTTCGTAGTCTTCTTCTTCTTCGTAGTCTTCTTCTTCTTCTTCGTAGTCTTCTTCTTCGTAGTCTTCTTCTTCTTCGTAGTCTTCTTCGTAGTCTTCTTCTTCTTCGTAGTCTTCTTCGTAGTCTTCTTCTTCTTCGTAGTCTTCTTCTTCTTCTTCTTCTTCGTAGTCTTCTTATTCTTCGTAGTCTTATTCTTCTTCGTAGTCTTATTCTTTTTCCTCGTCTGTCACCATTCACCCTCACCATACATAAGCCTAATACTGATATGTCCCTTTGCCTTATTTTTTAAATCTATAATCGATACATGTAAGTAACGTATTTGAATTCTTCTTAGCTTTGGATGATTTCAAAGTATCTTTGAAAATTCTACCATTTTGTCCATTAGTAGTAGATCCCTCGACTTGTGTTAAAATAGCTGACTATTCTATTATAGGTAAATCTATTTGAGGTCGTTATACAGATGGTGCGTTTGGGCCAATGAGAATGAAGTAACGTGACTTTAACGTTTCTGTTCTCTGATATCTTCTCCATCATATATGACACCCACCAATGGTGTTCATTTGCGGCAGTTACAAAACCATGTATTTTTCTCGTTAGTTCTGATGACTTTAGTAACTTACTCGTATGAGAATCATTTAATAAAGGAAAATGAAAGAGATGCCAGGAAAACTGGCTTGAAATGGTGTCATTTCTGTGTGCCAGCAATAGTTCCTGTATTTAAGCGTTTTTCTTGGAGAAGTACGTTTTTCTCTTCATTGATTGAAAATAACATTTCATTTTTTCAATATTCTCATTTGCAAAAATAAGAATCTTTAGAATTATCTAAATAGGCGCGCCATATGTTAAATTTGCTTGTTAGAAAAAACGTCAAAAATGGCATTTCAGATACAGTTACTCTCTTCCCCTGCTTTTTACCTATTTCTATTAATCTTATATAATTTGATATTGAATTGATGAATAAAATGAGTTTCCGGTCAATCCATTTCAATTTAACAATCTAAAAATGTTTTATAAATGTTGTTTGTCTTTATTTTTATACAGTGAACTCTGTCAAACAATTGTAGAATTTTGCTCTTTTGTCCTACATTACTCAAGGGATTATTGTACAAAGTTTGAATTTTTTGAAGGAAGTGTATTTGATTATTTTAAGGCCAAAGGTAAGCTTTTTAGTTTTCGCGAAAGAAATATTAAAGAAGAAAATAAAGAGTTATGCAAGAGTTTTAAAATGAAACTAAAACCAATTCTCCAGTTTTAATATTTTGTTTTTAGTTACATGAATTTAAAAACAGTCACGTTATGCAAAAAGGTGAAAAGGTCACGTTTTGATGACCTTGTACCTCCTTAAACAAAGGTCAAATAGCTCTAATATTTCGAGAATTTCAGTTTGCTATTCTGGCAAGTTTTTACAAAATTGAATGAGTCAGTGTTTTAGGTTGACATGTGTTTGTTAGTTGTATAGATAAAAATCCTAGATAAATAAAATAAAACCAAAATTAATTTAATAAGACATTCTCAAATGGGATTTGATAAAGGTGCGGTCGTAATCCTCTGTATCGCTTTCAGTGACGCTGTCGTCTGCTTCTGTCATTCTTCGTTGAACTGGCGAAAGTAAGAAAGAAAAAAAGAAAAAAGACAAGGAATTAAAATAAAAAGAAAGAACGCTGACGCGGAGAAGATTGACGCAAAGAAAGTTAAAATGAGAGAAGAAGAAGAAGAAGAAGAAGAAGAGAGAGAGAAAGAGAGAGAGAAAATGTCATCCAATGCATATATTTCAGTTTTTATCAGATAAAACTAAACTCTAACAGATTTACAATATTTATAACTACACTAACGAAAAATAAGATTGCAACACATTGAAGGACGATGCTGATTTTAACCTAGGTACAGGTTGTTCATTGTCTGTGGCTAGTAGATATTCGGATAACATTTTCAAAGACTTTGATCATCTTGTGATATAGTTACGCTCATACAAGAGCATGGCTCAGTTTAGACGGTGAAGCCTAATGCGATAAGTTTCAGTGCGGGGAAAAAATCCAATCCAAATAAGTTTCACGCCACGAAGACGCACAATTGGCTAATTAGTGTTCTGTTTCAGAAAGTATGAGCCTGTGACAGATTGAACGGCCACTTTAAAGAATTGCTGTGCATGTTGGGCGTGACGCGTCGGTGATGCTTCGATGTCGGCAATAATAGTCAAATGGACGTTATAACACCGTAGACCGGATTCTGGAGCGCCACGTGATACAGACTCACTGTCCACGATTGACGCATTGTGAGAACAACAATTTCAATCCGCTCGTTATCCACAGTAGAAATCAGAGCGAAGTCGTCTGAAGGAGAGTCAGTATAGAGCGACAGGATTACATGCGCGCGTGCCTATAATTCGACTTAAACCACAAATTCGCTCTGTAGTGCTCAGTGATGAGAGCAGATTCTGTCCACACTCAAATAATGGTTGTTTGTGTGTACGACATAGATTTTGGAAGCTACATTTCATAGAGTGTTTTCGCCCAGACTCTAGTCTCATGGTGTAAAGTGATATACGTTACAGGTTTTGCTCACGTTCGGTGTTTTTGGAGAGAACTGCGCCATGTACACCCATCATGTATGCTCATTTTTTAGCGAATCTTACGAGCTATCTCGTTTAATCTCATTTTCGAGTGTGAATCTTTTTTTAAAAGAATTTTAATGTTTTTTTTCTCCATTTTAACAACTCTTAGATTATTTCTGATACGGATTTTCAAAAAGGAAAAACATTCTGAATGACCACTTTGACTACTGTTTCCCTATGGGAATAGTAATATGATATAATTATTTTCAATAACTCTTAATTTCAGAATAATTAAAAAAACACATACACACATTGGATGCGATTATCCATTTTATGACATCAAACAAGTATGAAAAAAATAAAAAATAGAAGTAATGTATAAACTCAAAACTATCATTTAACTAAAAAATACTTCTAATGTAGTTTAAAAAATAAAATTATTCATTCTACTAAGTTTCATAAAATCGTACAGAATAAAAAATTAATTCTTAAACTATTGATTATGGATAATTAAGGATAATTTCTTCTTAAACATAAATACCAATGTCTTGATTATTGCACTGATAGTGTTCTGTATTTCTTTAATTTTTATTTTCCGCGCGCTTTTTAATTTTTCACACAGGCGTGTAAATAAACGTTATTTTTTATTCATTTTTCAGTAAGAAGTAAACATTGCTTTTACAGTTAATTAATCCTTACATTTACTAAATGACTTTGATGGAATAGTCCATACCTACCTTTCACCTCTCCGGGATAATGCACTTTACACCAATAATCACCTATTAACCAATCAGCATCTTAGTTTCAGCAAACTAGACTTTTCATCGGCTCAGACCTCTAAAACTGTAGCAAATTTAAGCGAAATTATCTTTTCGCGCCTAACGTTTTAGAGCCGATTTTTAGTCCCAAAACTCAATAAATAGGAGCGTCCGAATCGATTTGAACCAGTCAGAACCCCACCCTGGAGTGTTGACTGCGTTACTGAGTGGTGAAGGTTTTTTTGTGTAAAAGTTGTGACGAGCTGATAAGTGTTTAATTTTAATTTTATTTTTGCTAAAAACCTTTTGAACTTTTTCAGTTTTTCAAAAAGTCAAAAGCAGGCCCCCCGTCCCCACAGAAGGAGGTTCAACCGAAGAAACAGCAGCAACCACCCAAGGAGCAGCTAGAGGAACAACCCAAAGAAGGGCTTCAGCAGAAACAACAACCGAAAGAACATCAACAGAAGGAAAAAGAAGAAAAGCAGCAGCAAAGGTTGGAAGACGTGATGGCGCTGGAGGAATTACCTCCAACACGGTCCTCCTCTTTGAAGAGGAACAGAGAAGAGGAGGAGGAGGAAAAACCAACGAAAAAACACACTTCACAAAGTAGGACGGGGAGGGGCTGCTTCACCACAAAAAGAACAAGACGATGCTCCTATATCTAGGAGTCTCCCCACTTCACTTTCTCGTGTCCCACTCCCTCTACCCTCCCGTCCATTTCCACCCCGCCACACCCAGACAGGGAGAAAAAGAAGAAGAAAAAATTGTTTCGAAAAATTGAAGACATATGCAAAGTGAACTGGGGGGAACTTGAGAGGGACCTCTCCACCCGTAAGAGATCTCTCTTAGGTCCGCTATTTAAACTTTCCTCCATTGATGACAAATCAGTGGAGGACCCGAAGAATTTTCCTAGGGCTCCAGGGGTTATTGCTCTCATTAGGGACACTGGGAAATATCTTAGGGTATGGACCCATATGTTCGAGGCCAGGGAAGCCTTCCCAGAAATAAGGATGGTAGAGTTGGGTTCCCCTGATTTAATCAAATTGCATAATTTTTGTGCAGGGAGGGTCCCAATACGTCTCCATCCCTCGTTATATAGGGTGTTAAAATTAACATACCCTACGGACGTTGGCGGGATTGTCTGGGAAGGTCGCATGACGACAGAGTTAGGTACGGGAAGCCTCGGACAATCTGCCGGGGTCCTTACCGCTGCAGATTTCCGTCCTGTATGTGAATAGGTCTTTTCTTTTTCACCTTTTTTTTTCAGGCATAGAAGATGTCTATCAAATCTTTGAATGTGAAGGGCTTCAGGGATCGGGGTAAGGCAGCACGCCTGCTCCGGGATCTCTTGTCGTTCGGTGTGGATGTCGCCGCGATCGAAGAGACCCACTTTGTTTGCAGTTCCGATGCGTGTGTGCTGGGGAACGACTTTGTCGTCTATTCAGCATTTGGGGACCGGTGTGCCAGAGGAGTTTCTTTGCTGGTGAAGCGAACTCTTGATGCTAAGTTGGACCTTGTGCATACCGATGCCGAGGGCCGGTTGATCGTGGCCGATATTGCCGTGAAAAGTGGTTCGTTTCGGGTCGTTGCGGTTACGACCGGGAGGAGCGGGTCTCGTTTTTTCGGCAGTTGAGGTCGTACCTGGTGGATTCAACGCGCTTAGTTCTAATGGGTAAATGGAATGCCATTCTGGACCCCAAGTTAGATCGGGGTCGGGGTGCTAGCGAGTGTAGAGGCGATCGTAGCTTGGTTGATCTGATCAACTATTTTGGTCTCGTTGATAGATACCGGGTCGATCAACCCGTGGGGGGATGTGGACGTGGGCTCTTAGCTGGCCTTGTGACAAGGTGGTAAGCTACCTTGACAGAATGTTAGTTAAAGGAGCCGACATAGATTTGTTAGATGGTCCCACGTTCCACTGGGTAGGCTAAACGGACCACAAACTCGTTTGTGCCCACATGGCGTTAGAGCGTAGGCCTAGAATTGCTAGTTACTGGAAGTTCAATCTGTCTTTACTGGACAGGCGGGACTTCCAGGAGCAGCTAACTAGCTTAGTGCAGCGGGAGTTAGTGAGGGCGGTTATCGGGAATAAATGGTGGAATAGACTCACCATGGATTTCAGCAAACGTCTCGCTCTAGATGGAGCTGATAAGGTGAAGACGCTTAAGGCTAGTCTTTCCCGAGATGTGGACGGTGGGAGATAGCCTTAGCTTGGAGGCCGTGGAGCTATCGAATAGCGTGCGCTACATGGGCCATTTAATTAGACATAGGTTAAGCAAGATGTTTTCCGAAGCTGTGAACATGGGCGCAGAATTGTGCAAGGAAGAGATTCGTCGATGTTCAGATCGTTACATTCGTGAAGTCGAGACTCCTTCGGCGGCATTTCGAGAGCCGCTTTATCAAGGAACCTGGTCTTCGTGAGGACGTGTTCCGCAGCTATTTGGCCGACTTTCCTCGGCTTTCGCCGACTGAAGCGGTTAGCTGCGAGGGAGAGATCACGGACGGCGAGGTCTACGCGGCATTGAAGAAAGTCGGCAGAGGCAAGACGCCCGGTCTGGATGGTTTGCCCTATGAATTGTACTTGAGGCCGTCGCACATCTTTGTCCCGATTTTGACTGTGGTGTTCAACAACTGGTTCCGGCAGGGGTCCCTCTCCGACCGGTTCTCCAGGGGTGTGATCACGCTGTTGAAAAAGGGCAAGGGTGTTGGGGGAAACTAGATGACCACAGTCCCATAACTCTGCTAAACACAGAGTAAAAGATTCTGGCCAAGATCCTGCAGGAGCGTTTGCAGTCAGTTGCCGAGTCTCTGTTGGTTCCGGAGAAGTCTTGTTCTGTGGGGGGGCGAACAATTCAGAGCAACCTGCATCTGATCCGCACAATCATACAGGGTGTAAAAGACGACGATGAGGCCGCGCTGATCAATTTAGATCAGTCCAAGACATTTGATAGGGTTGACCATCGCTACCTTGCTGCTGTCCTGCAGGTCGCCGGATTCGCACCCGACTTCTGCCGCTGGATTAGCCTCCTGTATCGTTCCCCCAGTGCTGTGGTACAGGTGAACTGGAAGCTGTCGGGCGCTTTTGCGCTGTTTAGGTCGGTTCGTCAGGGTTGTCCACTGTCGCCCCTACTTTATGCTTTGGCGTTGGAGCCTCTCCTTCGCTGGATGAGGGACAGGGCGTGCAGTCCGACACTACGGAGGGGCTTGATCTGCGTACGCTGATGACGTATCTGCTTTCGTGTCGTCCCGCAGCAACATTGAGGCGGTACTGAAGGCGCTTGATCGGTACGAAAAGGTGACAGGGGCCAAGATTAACCGCGATAAGTCGTCCGGCTTGCGGTTAGGTGCCTGGAAGGGGGTCGATCTTCCGGGGCCCTTCGGTTGGACGGAATGGTCCTGTCCGCATTTTTGGAGTGTGGTTTGGACCCGACCTTCAGCTGGAGAAAAATTGGTCTGAAGTACGAGCAAAGGTCGACGCGGCCGGTCAGACTTGGCGTCGACGTGAAGAGTAGGGCGGAGTCGTGTGCCACTTACGTTTTCCCTCTTGTCCGTATTTCCTCTCTGTGACGACTATCGGAAGCCGCTCGAGCGCTCGCTCTCCTCCATTTTATGGAGGGGACGCGGGAAACGGGTCGATAGACGAGTCTGTCCCAACGTCTGTGTCATGGGGGGCTGGGAATGCCACACTTGGCAATCCACAAACTCTCCTCGAGGTTGGCTTTCCTACGCCGCGCATTGACAGGAGATTCGATTATGGCGGGGATTGTTAGGAACGCTTTCTCTTTCCTGACTATCACTCCCCCCATCTCGCGGGTTGAGCGCCATCGTAAACCCCAGGAACAATCGGATTTCCTTAGTGAGTGTTTGTCGGCCTTGTTAGCTATTCCTCGGTTCAGTGACCTTTCTCGGCCTAGAATTCCTTACGTGAGCGGCTCGACGTGTCGGAGGATGAGTTTCGCTCTTACTGCTCTTGGGCACCAGCGGCGGATTACCTCAGTAACTCCGAGTTTTCGCTTACCTGGCGATTGGCTCGAAATCGACTGCCTCTCAATGACAAGGCCTTCATATGGGGCTTGGCGGATTTGCCAGGCAGTGAACGGTGTGGCCTTGGTTTAGAAGAAACAGCTTCGCACGCCTTCTACCGTTGCCCCCGTGTTCGAACCTTATGGGACCATGAAACGAATGATGTTTCTGACGCTGCTGGCCACGGCTTGAATGGTGATTTGGACGACGCGACAGGAGGAAGTCTTGCGAGGCAATCGTCTTTCTCATCAGGATCTGATCCGATTCTTTGAGCATCAGCTCAAGATGAAGATTAGAACTGATAGAAAACGATTGCATTCGACAGTCTTCAGCGAAAGGTGGGTGACTGAGGCGAGCTTGGTTCGTTTGAACGGGGCTAGCCTTGATTTTCTCTTTTAGGTCAACCTATGTCACATCGGGGTGGTTTCATGTGGATCCCTCCCCTTGGTTAGGTTAGACAAGCTTTTGTGAACCTAGTTAATGTGAGTAAGTGTTGTTCCTGGCCTGTTCTCGGCTATCTCTTTGGTTATGATCCAAGTCGAGATTCCCAACCTCCCCAGTTTGTTGCCTCCCCCCTTTTCATTTCGACTGGATCAGCTTTTATATTTCCCATGTCAGTTTATATTTTCTCCTTTCCCACTACCTTAGCGAGAGAGCTTCTTGATTTTGACCCCTGGGCAGAATACAGCGGCCTCTCTGTTTTGAGGGTTGGACGGACCCTACTAACATCAGTTATGTTTAATTTGATTTGTGTTAATATTTTAGTTTGTTATTGGGTTCATCTCCCTCCCCTCTCATTTTACATAAATAGAATTTTAAGTATTTATTATCATTAAACTTTTATGATATGGGGCGCGTTTTGTAGGTCCCCCCTTGAGAGGATGCGGTATTATGGTGTATGGAGGATTGATTGGTGATGGATGAGTTCTTGTGTTGAATGGACAAATTGTAACGAGTGAATGGGTCGTGAATCGAATTAGCTAGGTATAGGATAGTTAGTTAAGACCAGCCTCAACCCCTCCCCTTTTTCGGTCTTGTGCCATAATTGTATTTTTTAATACACTAAATAATGTCAGAAATTCACCCTGGAGAGATGCCAAACTAATCCACGCTAGTCAAAACTTTGACCAACTACACTTTTCCCGCGCAAACTTCTCTGACTCAACAAACAGCATTTCGCTCTCCCAGGAACAATTGCTTACAATACTAAAGAAAGTAAAATAACACACTACTAAATAAGTATTCGTAAACATTCAATCAAACACCAAAACAACTAAAGGTACACAACTCTTACCAACTTTGGACATTAATTTAAGCATACACACTATTGACTGAACTCTCACAAAAGACATTTTTGTACACGACCAAACACTTTGTTTAATTTCACACACAAACCTTAGTAACAGTTTCACGCACACTGAAACTTGGCATAAGCACACTACATAATTCAATTCAACCATTCAAACTTGTCCAACAATATCTGACTTAATTGTGCATGTTATATAAATCAATGTTATTGTTAAACTTTTAAGTTTTAATTATGTTGTTTTCACTTTGATTTCTCTTGAATAATTTGCCTTCAATATTCCTGTTTCTTAATTTGTTGTGGATGAATGTCTAAGAATATCAACATCACTAACCCTTCTGATAACCTAACCTTCTGATATCTTAAAATACATTCGCCAGTCTGCAACAACTTCGAAACATATCTCTAGGATAAATATTGGAGTTTTGAGAGATTTTAAAATTTGTTGTTTACATTTTTCGTCTATAATAGCGGTTAGATGAGTCAATGAGTGACGAGAAAACGTCAGAGACTTTTTCTTAAATACGGAATTTATGTACAGACGTTATTTTTTCTTTTAATTCAGATTAGTGTTAGGCCATTTCAAATAAAATCGAAACTTTAGTTAGAAGGAAGCATGTAAAACTATTTAAAATTCGGGTAAATTTGCTTTTTAAGTCCCGCGCTAAATATCTATTAAATTTTTCCCAAATCGTCATATTTCCGTGTCAATGAACATGCTGGATGTGAATTAACAATTAAATTATGATAAAACCTACCGTTTTGGAGTTATCGAGAAGAAAAAATCGGACAATGTCTGGGTAATTCGTCCGCCATTACGGGCATTGTTTTTACTAATTCAGCGCGGAGCATTTCCTTCGCGCAAGCGTAAATTTTGGCCCATTTACTTCTTTTACAGAATTTCGTCGCAGAAATCACTACGCACTACCGTAAACAATGTATTTTGATTTTGATAAGTGTAGCTTTATTTAAAACTTTAAACAAAAACAATTAAATAATACAATAGAACATTTTTTCTGTGAAGAATATCAATGACAAATTAAATAACAAATTAAATAATATAATAAAGTATTTTTTAAATTAAAATTAAAACAAACAAAAATAAAACGAATAATGCGCAAACTTTGCATGAAGTTTGAAAAGAGCATAATTATTTACAAAATAAAACAAAATGCTCCTTCCTAGCATTTTTTATTTTGTAAATAATCATGCTCTTTACAAAGTTCACACATTAATTTTTATTTCGTTTCTAGCATTATTTTTATTTTAGAATTTTATTTTGTAGATAATCATGCTGTTTACAAAGTTCGTATATATGTTTATATACCGATTTGTTGATAATAATTCGATTATAATTTTTTTATCATTACAATTACATCAGTAAAAACAATACTTTAAATCAGAGATTCGTTTTTATTGATGAGACACAAACTGATTTCAAACAAGGCACATAAAATAAAGACTTTTTTGGCGGATGTCTGTATTTTCCCAATGAATAAAGTTATTAACTGACTTATTGATAATTAAACCGTATTTCCAATAAATTATTATATATATATATATATATATATATATATATATATATATATATATATATATATATATATATATATATATATATATATATATATGCTTTCAATCTGAAGGAAAAACCATAGATGTGTGATACCAAAGTTCGAATTAAACGAATAATCAGAATTTTCCCGATCATTCTTTCTTGTCGCACGAGTCTGGTAATTTATTTTTTACTTTCCTTTTTTTTTACATTCCAACATTTTTTCTAAGCACTTTAAATCAGAGGACTGGTTTCTCCAATTTCAAAATTTATGAAGTTTTTTTCTTTTACATTTACAGTCAACTTCCAAGTTTGACAACTCACACCATCATGTTGAAAAAGTACGAATTTCCATATATTTGGTGTAGTATTGATATTCTTTCGAAAGTTCTCATTACATAAAATAACCCTTTTTCGATTTTCTTCAGTTGCTTTCCATATTGTTTTCTCTAAATCGCGAATTGGAAGTATTTTTACATATTGTCTCGAACTTGTAAAAAATTCAGTTCTACATTCGTCTAACAAAATAACCATTTTTCAATTCGAAATTAGCCATTCACTTTGGGAAACACTTTACATTTTTCTGCATTTGTTTTTTCCGTCAACTTCAGTTTCCTTAACTGCAATTCAACGAAACGAATTATTTGGTCATAGACAACGCGTTTCATCTAATCTACATCCACAACATGATAGCATCATTCACGATTAATTTATGTTTGCTGAGAAAATTTTGAGATTCCGTATTTGCCAAAAGTTAAACCGCCAACAATATGAATCCAAGGTAGAAGGCTCATTCCAGCTATCGCGATTATTTGCCTATCTCTCGCCCATTTTGTCCGCAACTTCGTGAAAACCGACGCCGACGATTGAAGACAGAAGCGCCAGGAGTTGACAGCATTAAATGAGGCTGCTACGCGACGAAAACTTCTATTCGTGCTCGGCGATAAATATTTTCCCCACGTGATCTTTCTCTACAATTCCAATGCAATACCAAAACTCCTACGTATGCGGTAGAATCGCGAGACGAACTCTGCAAGCATTTTTGCATATCATCCAAGGCGAAAATGTAAATAAATTCCACTTCACTCCATCGTCAAATGTTACCTCACATTGACTTTCTGTTAACGTGAGTACGTTAGACGACAAACTTGAATAAACGCTTTTCAGACTCGTCGGTATTGTAGTTTCTGCAAAAGTTATCATTGATTGATCATGGTTTGATGTAATCAGAGTTAATCGATGTTAAAATCTAGGTATAGCTAGCCGCTTGTTTTCAAGTATGCCCGTCTGCTAAGTTGGCTAGCTAATTCCTATTGCAGGCGCATGCTCAGGCACATTTGTGTTATATCAACATCCACAAAGCAGACCTGTGGTTTATACTGCAACTATGCTGAGCAGACCTTAGTTTCTGAGAGAGAGCGTATAATCTGGTGTGATCAACAGTTTGAACAGTTTGTACGTTAAAACTGTCACGATGACTTATGATTTCGTGTTAGCACAACCAACAACAGTTTCTAAAAAGTTTCAGCTATGCAATTTTCACTCACAAGGTTTGAGTCAACCCGTATTATAGTTCCCAGGCATTTCCCAATGATATTATCAAGAAGTCACCTTCTTGGCAAATCGACCATGGTGAGATTCAAGCTACCATTTTGGCCGGGTACTTGCCGAAGACGAGACAGCCACAGAAGCGACAAGAGTCCGTTGACGAAATGCTAGCATTCTAAATACCCGGCTACTAAAATCCATGCAAGCTGATAATAAATCTATACCTTTCAAGCCGGGCGAATATCAAGATCAAGGATTTTCAAAAAAACTTGACAATACAACTAACATTTCTTACAAGGTCACCGTCATTGGGAATAAAAATAGATTCACTTTGGAAATACAATTCAAAGTGTGTTCAATATTCAATTAATGTCATATTCCAGAATGATTTAGTAAGTATATATTCTTTCCGGGCCGTAGAGAATATATACATAACAAATTTGAAGCTCAACATTATACTATTATCTTAATAAAGCAATCCATTTTATATTTAGTTAGAGGGTGCAACATCGCTAACCTTCGCTTTGCAGATGACAGATATTCTAGCTAGCAAAAAAGACGAACTCGTCAGTCTGCTGAATGATCCGAATAAAAATTCTCTAATGCCGAAAAAAAAAGGTAAGACAAAAAAAAAATGTAAACAAAATAAAAAGTCATGACGCACAGTGAGAAATTACTTTCAACCAAGATAAAAATCGGTGGTCAAGAACTTCAAGTTATATTGGCTCGATTCTCAGTGAAGAAGGCTCCAGAATAGAAATAATTATCATCTGTAAAGAAAAGGACATCTGCCTGAAATCAAGGATTAGACGGCTGTGCGCATTGACCTTCTCAACCTTTCTGTACGCCCGTGACTCTTGGACATTAAAACCAGAATTACAGCGATTAATCCAAGCGTTAGAAATGAGATGCTGCAAAGCCATCGGAGGTGTAGACTGCATCATAAATGATTCAGTGCGAGACACCGTCAGAGAAGAAACAGGCCAGTCGGAAAATCTCATATTCACTGGCAAGAAGAAAAAGTTAAAGAGTCAAACGATCCAACAATCTTTTCGTTGCCATCCCACAAGGTACCATTACCTTCCGGGGAGGGGGGTCGTGAGCGAGAGAGAGAGAGAGAGAGAGAGAGAGAGAAAAAAGAAAGAATAGGCTGAAAATGGAACTGAATGAACTTCACAGAGATTTAGGCATTGGTGTGCAATCGAAACATAAGGAAGGAGCTCAGCTGCTTAGCGACCCCAAGAATAGACTCTCTTATGGGACTAATGATGATGATGATCATCATCTTCATCAAATATTATTCCATTCTAACAGGGATGTTTCGCTGTCATTTTTTACTTTTGTCCGTATGAAAAACATTTTACCAGTGCCAAGCACACAATTTCATTCAAATCATACAAATAGTGACCTTTTTTACATCACATCATCTGAAGTTTTATTGAATATTTCGAAAACAACAAAGAGAAATAAAACAAACACTGAAGTTTTTCATTAATAATTTAATAAGCTTTGAATCTTTCGTTGAATGTAATTCTCAACACAAACACATTGAAGATGAAATGGAATAAAAAGAAAACATGTCTTTAAACGTTAAAAATTAAACAAATCTCAACATTAAAAACTTGATGAGTTTACTTGTTATTATTTCCTTTTACAAAGATTTTTCCGATTTGAAAAGATTAGTCAATGTGAATGTTTTCGTTCTTTCAACGAATCGCATTAAATTGGAAAGCGGTTTCTTTTTACTTTTTTGGTCAGTGAATTTTTTAAAAATTAAACTCTACGGATCAAATATATTAATGCACATCATTCGTCATTGTCTCTTTTGTTAATTCAATGAGTCAAACATAACAACATTAGCGACAAAGTTATCCAGCAAGATAAGATTGATGACTTCTGGATGTAAATGTGATTATCCAGAAAGTTAAATTTGATCACTGTTCGGTGTAAATAAAATTACAACATCTTTATCGTCCATTGTGTATTAAAAATTCGCGGAAACTATCGAAATATTTATTTCAAAGTAATAATAGTTTCCATAATTATAATATCAAACTGAAACATTTTAAAATAATCAATAAAAACGGAAAGATTTTTATTAAGAGATCCTGTCACACCATACCCTTGTATAAATTTATCGACTCAACCAAAGATAAATGTCTGTAGTTAATAGACATTCAACCCCGTAAAGTATCAACTATGATTAGTAGTGTATGGACACGGACATTTTAAATTAAAAATTTGAAATATATTGCAATTATTTAAATAACTTTTTAAAGTTTAAATATAGGTTTTAATTGCAAGAAAATAAGGTAAAGTTACCAATAAAAATCTGAAGTACTTTTACGCAAATAAAAATAAGTTTTAGATTTTAATTTAATATTTTCCCAAATATTTGACCATATTGATAACAGAGTGTCTTTTCAATATCCTACGTACATTGCGAAACGCTGAGACGCAGATAAATGTTTTGTTTAAGAATATAATCGGTCTAGTCGCAAAGAAATGACTATAGACAAACAATGCAGTTGTTTTTAAACTATGATGTTGAGATTTATTAATGATTGGCGATTATGTCACCTGGTGTTAACTAACTGCATAATTAAAAATACCTTTTAAACTTTCCATAACATTTAAGTAGATGCCGTAGAAATGCCACATAAAACACAACCATCATTTTAAAATTTTGACATTATCTGTACAATGATTACAAATTAACTTTTACGAACGAACTCTGACGACGAGATCAAAATTAAAGAACTCTTTCGCTTCTCTGATCTTCCTATTATTGTAGAATTCAGCTGTATTTATAATTTGTTAATATTTACTAAATTTGACTTAGTACATGCAATACAAGGCCAGATAGAGAAAATAGGAAGGAAGATTATGTTACGCTAATATTCCAATTGGGGAGGGTTTGCCTACTAAGAAAATCGGAATTTGAAATCCTGTCCTTTTTAAAACTCGGCTCGAATATCGGTAAGAAAAACGCAACTATTTCAACCAAAGATTTGGCCTTCTTAATCACAGTGAGAAGAGTTGTTTGTCAACGTTTTAAAAATGTATTTATAGTAAATAAATTTGTTTTCTGAAGGGAAAAAAAAAATTAATCACCGATAGACAATATTTTAAGTTGTTTTAAAAATTAAAAATTTAATATATTTTTCACCTTGGATTTCAGTTTTCTAATATAGGCATGCAGAATGCTCTAGGGGAGCTTGGAGAACTTGGGTTGGGGGTGCTTAACTTCCCCATCTTTTACTGAAACTGAAAACTAAACAGAAGACTAAAACTGTCTTGGATTCAATCTATGACAATTTAAAATCATTACTACCATTAATTTAAAAAAAAAATAAGAAAACTTCATTTTCCTTTTCTTTCAAAATTAGCTTCCAAACATTTTATATAAGTTATATATGTGGAAAAATTATATTGGTCTCCTTCTAGAAAATAAGTACAAGCGAGAAGCAAAAAGAGTTATGTATTTAAAAACAAAAGACAAAAAATGTTTACAGTTCATTTTGCTAAAGGATCAGATAAAATTATCAAAACAAGAATATTCAAAAAGATAATATCTGATTTAAAATGCCATCCACTTTTTTATCTTCTGGCGCTGTGCTTGGAAGGGTTGTCTTTAATTTAGACTAAATGAGCAGCAAATATGACACAAGTCTGTTAATGCTTAAGCTGAAAATGCCGTAAATATAACATTTTCATTTGTCCATTACTTTAGTATAGTAAAAAACAAACGCTTTTTAAAGCCAATGAGTAGGAAATCTCGTCTAAGAAGTGTAAAAATATACTTTAAAAGATATTTAAAAACTGTATGCGCACATTTTTTGATAACTCCACCAATCTGAAAAATATCGTTGGCTAATTTTTTTTATGAGAAAATCTTTTCATGTAAAATCATTTCATGACAGACTGATAAGGAAAATCAGGATGATTAAAAACGTCTTTCATCTTAATTCCTGCATGTTCTTGAAATCAATGTGCGCACGCATGCGTGTGTGTGAGAGAGAGAAAGGGGAGATTATAAGGGGAATAAATAATAAAATAGCCAATGATTTCAGTTTTTGCCCTTGAAAGAAAAAAAATCTTTTTCTTCGAAACAGGAGGAAGAATATTAACTGAATGCTTATTTGTGTTCAAACAAACTAGAATTCTTATGTTTGAAAAGACATTTTTCATCGGAAAAATTTTAGCGCCATAGAATTATCAAATTTCTTTCTTTCAATACTGACAAAAAGATCAGAAATGAAGTATATAAAATTAACAAGAAACAGACGTATTCAGTTGAATGCACAGGCAACGCAAAAAGACAAGAAAAATCGCAACTAAGAGAAATGAAGACAAAGGAAATTCTGACAGACGTATTATCTCGATAGTTTTTGTATGGTTGAAGCAAAAAAACGAAAAAAATTAGAGAAAATGTAGGCCTGCAATGTGGCAGTGTTTAAGAAGAGTTGCTACTGAACGTTTTCAATTGCTTCTTATCATAGGAACATTATTTCTCCATGAAGTGGTTTTAAAATAACAAAATATTTAGTGTTTGAAAGAGCTGTTCTGAAACCGCCTTATTTACATAAGAAGATCTGTGTCCATGAGGAAATTAGGTGAGAACAACTTTCGATTTTCGAAAAAAAAAAGAAACGAAAAAATTAGGGAGCAAAGAATGAGAATGTATTTATTGTAATAAATAATGGCCGTAAAAACTTAAAATTGATAAAAGTCATAATTTTAATTTTTGATTTTGATCAAAATAGCTCAAGTATTTTTAATTATGGTAAGTTAAGACATGTACAAAAACTATAAGTAATGACTGCGGGCAAAGATCGAAGCGAGAGAATTGTCAGCGGCGAATGAAATTGGACATTTTTATCAAGGTAGGAATTTTTCGATTTTGTTGCTTTATTTCGCGTTCCTGCAGTTTATCTGTAAGAAACTGTTTACACGCATGTCTATGTGCTTCCACGCGCACAAATAGCGCAATTGAAAAAAAAGGTCTTTTATTGAAGGATGACATAGACTTTACCGTTACCCATTCAGTGAGATTGTATCTGTGAGCAACCGTGAACCAAGCCGAGGTCTCAATATAAGAGGGAACATTCTTGAACAACGAAGAAAAGATGAAAAAAATGAAGAAAGGATTTTAAACTTTTTAATGAAAATATCATTTAAATAGGAATTAATAAACTTTAGTAGTTCTGCAGAAATATTACAGTCGGCAACATAATTAGATATATATGCTGATAAGTTGTCGGTTCGTTTATCAAAATATAACCAGATGATCAAACATAATTTTAATTGAATGGCTTCTTGCTCGGAACGAGGACTTTCCAGTACCTCTCGTAGTGTTTCTGTCTGAACATGAAGTTAAACAGTCTTAAAATGTTATGCGGTCTCAAAATGAACCGAGAGTCAATAATAATATGGTTGTCAATCAGATAGTCAGGGTGGGGGATTGTTTTTTGTTTCACTAGCCAGGGTTAAAAACAAACATTGTCGAGCCATAAAAAATCACGAGATACAGATTTGGATGTTTTATACTCCAAAGCAAAAGAAATGCTCGAATTGTTTATTATTATTGAGACATACGAGGATTTATATTACGAATTTATTCATAGAAATATAAATGGAACTCTTTTTTTAGATTGTTTTATCATCTGTTCTTAAAAATACATTTTTTGTAAAAAAACTACCATAATTTTGAAAATTTTATCCTTAAGGAAAATTACCCAAGTAATGAAACCTAAGCCTCTTTAAAATAAGTCCTTAACTTAATGATGAAAAAAAATCATTATTTTACATAAATATTTATTTTTCAACATAATCTCCTTCAAATGCTTCTCCATTGACTATTAAACATTAAACAGTGAACATTTCAGATCAACATTCAGCTAAATGCAGTACTGATCCCCTCATGTATTTTTTAGTCTATTTTTTCTTTTCGATAAAATTTACTAATGAGTCAACAAGCAGTGAAATTAATTCTGGAAAATATACCCATTACTGTTATAGAGAGTTCTTAAAAAGGAATTAATAGTACATTTCGTTGAGGGCTTATTTGACAGATTTCTTAATTTTTGTTTAAGTACAAGAAAATAGAGAATGTAAAAGTCAACTATTAGGTGAATTATTGCATCTTTTAAAGACACATCCATCAAATTATTGCATCTTTTAAAAGACACTTCCATCGACCAACTTTTGTGTCAATTTATTATATGCCGTTTAATGTAACTTCAACAAGAGAGGCGATTTGTCAACTAAGCGACAATTAACAATACTCATTAGATCGCGCATTCATTCCACATATATCGGTGGGTAGGGGGAGGGTGCTTGCTGAAGGGGAAAAGATTTTGGCTGGTTAGATTTTACAAGTTCTTTTGTAGACTAGCGACATCCACATTCAGCTATCGACATCTCCCGAATCGTTCCCTTGTAGATTTCACCATCAATTGTGTATTGGATGTTGTGGGCATCGTAACGGATTGGAACGCAACAGGGAGCAATAAGTTTATTAAGAGTAACATTGGTGCTATGCCGGATAAGACTTTGTCGAATTGAAACATTGTTCAAGCCATCCTCGAAGCCTTGGGTCAGATCTGAAAAAGAAAGAATTCTTCATTTTATTAAACAATGATTATGCATATTTGGAAGTACGGTGGCGTAAGGATAACGACTTGGATTGAGGAATCGGAGAGCCGAGTTCGAATTCCAGTCGAATCCATTACATTCACTTATGTGCTAATACCCTTGGGGAAGGTATGAATCCTCTTCTTCTGAGTAAATAGCAGGACAGACCGGGCCCTATAGCCTTGGATGGCAACTGGTCTACTGCAGAAAGAAATGGCAACCTACTGCGGAAAAAAATTTGCCTCATCAGTCATATTATCGAAAGTTACATGATCGCCTAAGCGTGTATCCCGCATGGCACTATAATTAATTAAAAAAAATGATTCGGACTAATTTCTTCATCTTTATTTTTTTATTTTTTCATTATGTTTCGGTCTTGACGTGTTGTTTTTAGTTGTTTTGTTTAGCGGCATATCAATCTATTAATCTATTTAATGCCGAAATTTAAATATTTTACACGGAATTTTATTATTATTATTTTGGAGATAACTAATGGTAATTCTTACTAATTAACCCATAGAGGAGGAGAAGAGGTGGATTCATGCCTTTCCCAAGGGTATTTGCGCGTAAGTGAATATAACGACCCCGACTGGAATTGGCTCTACGATTAACAATTCCGTGTCATTATCCATTACACCACCCGCACATCGAAGCTCACAGCATCAGGCATTCCCAAGATACTGACCAGGCTCGACCTCGCTTAACTTCGGTGATCGTACGGGAACCGGTGTTTCAGCGTGATATGGCCGTAAGCCTGAGAATGCCTGGAGGGAGAAGAGAGTTTAGCAACCATTATGAAATAATAGAGAGGTAACAGTAGTAGAGAATGAGACGGTCAAAGGGACCCTCACAAATATTGAGATAACCGAGAACGAGTATAGTACAGGGTGTCCCAAAAGTTGTGCTCCCATTGAAAAACAGTTTAAATTTTACATTAATTTACCAAATGAAATAATACATACATTTGGAAATTTCATTGGTCTAATTATGCAAGATGATGTCTTGCAAATGTCCTCTGCTTTAGCTGTTTCGCAAATATGTTTTCTTTCAGTTGCTGCCTGACCTTTGGAACATCCTGTATATGCGTAGGGGAAGGGGTAGGAGCTGGGAGAATATAATTCAAAGACGCAAGCACTCGACACTACATCTATGTGAGAGGAAGCACATGCTCTCCTTGGACGACATTCCAGAAAACATCCGACACCCGAAAGAAGTCGGAGGCTACTCAGCCGAAACATTGTGAAAAATCAAAATAAAGAAGACGAAATTATTCTGAATCACATATAATAATAAAATCGCTTCGTCTAATAATAAATCAGTTATAACGTTGATATCAAAACTTCTTGCTTAAAGACACGACTTAATGAATTAAATCAAATATTGGAAAGACCACCAGTTTCGATGGTTTGGCTTTGCTAGCGTGTATTAATTATCTTCTACTAAAACCCTGATATTTTTTTCAAAGCGTATAAACACAATCGGTTTAGTTTCTTTGTCAAAATTTCATATCAACACATTGATCTATTTTTTTTTCGATGGACAACAACTCCAAGATTTTGATTTATAGAGAAGAATTATGATTTTTCATAGATATTTTTTGAGATTAATTTTATGAAGCACCGAATGAAAACACTCCTCCGGAAATAGTCAGTGTTATTAATTTATTAACCATTGATCTGTTGTATAATGTTTATAAATGCATTTTAACAACTCAAAAATCGATTATCATATTGGATCCCATCAACAACGACAAAAGGAAGAGGAGGAAGATCATTTTTTGCTATTATTACCTGGATAGAGCTTTAGTCATGAGATCTAACAATAAGATAAAGCGCAGGGAGAAATGTATTCGTGCCTTTCCCAAGGGCGTACGTACGAAAGAACTTCAGCAAACTCGGAACACAGTTCAACGACTTCCTTCACGCCTACACAACATCCTCGACTTTGTCTGATAGAAACTATATCTCATTTTTGGGAAAATTCATTATAGGATTATCGTTTCATACCATTTGTTCACACGCATTTATTTATCAACATTTAATACCATTCGTTCGCATGCATTCATTCATCATCATTTCATATCATTTGTTCACAGGTTTGCTTGATTATGGTTTTATTCCATTATTTCACACGCATTTATTGATTGACATGTTATACCATTTGTTCACACGCATTTTTGATTATCATTTTGTACCATTTCTTCACATGTATTTATTGATTATCGTTTCATTACATTTATTCACAGGCTTTCATTGATTATCGCTTCATACCATTTGTTGAGAACATTTATTGATTAGCGTTTCATACCATTTTTGGTCACACACATTTATTGATGATTCATGCCCTACTAATTAGTCACATGCATTTATTATCTCTTCATATAATATATACACACGCATTTCTTAATTATAGCTTCATGTCATTTGTTATTAATAATCGTTTAATACCATTTGTGCCAACGTATTGATTATCAATTCATGCCATTTGTGCCTACGCATTTACATATTACCATTTCATACCATTTGTACAATCGCGTTTACTGTTTATAGCTTCATAGCATTTGTTCACACGCATTTATTGATCATTGTCTCCTACCATTTGTTCTCAAGTATTTATTGATTATAACTTCATGCCATTTGCTCACACGCATTTGTTATCGTTTCATACCATTTGATCACACTCATTTATTGAATATAGCTTCATACCATTTGTTCACACACATTTATTGATTATCGTTTTATAGCATTTGTCCAGAGGCATTTATTGAATATAGTTTCATACGATTTGTTCACAGGCATATATTGATCATCATTTCATACCATTTATTTACAGGCATTTGTTGATTATTTCATGCCATTTATTCACAGGCTTTTATTGGTTGTCATTTGATACCATTTGTTCACAAGAATTTATCATCGTTTTATACCATTTGTTCATTAAAGAAAAGCTTTAATTAAAGGTACTGCATCTACTTTAAATTTAGAAAATTCTGAAATTCAATTTTATGTGAAGATCCATTTGCTTAATTCATACCGATATCACATCGTATCTTTAGGTGGAACGTTCGATATCCATCAACTGACAGTTCTTAATATACTAAGCGTATTTTCTCTGCTTGTAGATTTTGAAACCTAATAAATTCCAAGCAGCAGTTCATGATTAATTATCGAAATGAAGATATTATCGATAGCTACATCTAAAGCAAATCATGAATTTTACATGTCTATTTATAAGAACCAGTTTTCTTATCAGTGCTATCAATAGTAAGTTACTTGACACGTAAATGGTCATTATCATTTGTGTCATTATTGTGCCAAAGAACAGGAGTCTATAATTAAAAGGGCAACTGTTTTAAGATCTGAAATTAAATGTCAACAAAAGAACGAAAGAAACGGGTTATCGAGATATTTGAATCTTTATTTCATATTAGGTCATCCGAAAACTAACTCAGAGTGAAGTATGATCGTTAAGCATCTGAAATTTCATGTCAAGCTTATATAGATCTCTAGAAAAATCATTTGAAAAAATATTCTGCTTTCAAATGAAAGAAAATGATTTTGCCAAAAAATTCAGTCTGTGATTTTCGTTATTCTAAAATATCTAAATGTTAACAACGTTACACGTAAACGAAGTCGAAACTGTACAATTTAAGTAGGTTACTAAATTGATGGTTGTTTCCCCGGAGAATATAAAGTAAGCAATGCTCTATGAACTTAGAAAAGACAATAATACTGCAAAGGCAACCAGAAATATTCACGGTATTTAGGGAATACATTATTTAAAGAAAGAAATTGCCGAAGTTGGTTTAAAGACTATAAAGACATAATGACTTCAGCCTAAGGAATATGCCACTAAATGGTTGTTCGTTAAGTTCAAAGATGATCTGCTCGACAGAAATAGCGATGTCACAGTTGAAGAATTCGAACCAAGACTGAATTTAAATAGTTAAGCGGTTCCCTATCATTTGCAACAACTTAGAAAGATGCCTAAACATGGAAATGGGTTCTTATTTAGTAATAGGTTACCGCAAAGTAAGAGTGAACAGCTGCACTTCACCACATTCTTGCGAATGTATTCCTTCATTTTTGGAAATATGAATTAGCTGGGTTGAGACGAACAAGCCAGAATGGAGTGGCACCCAAGAAAAGTTCTGTTAAGTATCTGGTGGAAATGCATTGGCCAGTATTACAATTGCAGTATAAATTTGTCTGACTAGTTAGAGTATTAACATATTGAACTGATGAAACAAGAGGCCAAATTTGATCCGTCACAAAGGTGTGGCGATCCGCCATTGTAATATAGAGCCTCACACAAGAATTCTATCAGATAAATTCCCGTCAATGAAACAATTCTTTTCTTTGCTTAATCTTCAGATATTGCTTTATTTTTTCACCGAATATTTCGGAGTTTACAGATCCATCTTGATGGACGAGTTCTTAAAACACACAGAAATTAACCTTTATACATTCTATTTATAAAAAAAAAAAACAAACAATAAAAAAAACCCTAAAAACAAACAAACAAAAAAAAACGCTATTACGAATCTTATTCCTAATGAGTGAACTAGTGTAAATGAATAAATTCTAATTAAAGATAGATTTAAAAAAAAATTTTTGACCCTAAATTCAAACATTATTTATGGGCGCCCTGATATAAGAGTTGATGATTTTTTTTAAAAAATTCGCATTTAGTCTTTTGACTTTAGCAATTATATTGAGGCTTAATTATCTTTAATTGAGAATTATTAATGCATAAAAAGCAGCCAAATAAATAACACATTATGATTGGCGCTCCTTAAATAGTTTTAGTTATGGCAATGGTTTAAGAAAATCTTGATCTATCGATCAATAAAAGGATCTATTGAACCCTAAACCTTTTCATTCTTTTTGTTCTGTACACAAAATCAGCAAATACATACCAACTGACAATCGATCCTCAATTTCAATGAAGGCCTGATTACTTTTATACTTTGCATTTATTTTTTTATACAGTGTACATTAAATCTAACGTGCGAATGCAAAAAATTCTAAAGAAAGAGTGAAAAAAGAAGGAAGATTATGTTTGCTTTCCCTGCTTTTACAATAAGTGTGTTCGATTGAACAATTTTTCAATCTTTTTTTCTTTGTTTTGGACTTCCTCATCTCAAATTTGCATAGCTTGGAGATTATTTCTAAGAAATCCAGAACAACAACAAAAACGGTTTGGGAAATATAAATCCTTCCCTCGTTGCTGGGTAAAAGCGTTCTGGTATAGATAACGATTTATCTTTTATAAAATTCAATAAATGGGGAACGAGAATTGGGCACTTGCTTGAATTTTATTCTATACTGACACTTCGGATGTTTTTTGGTTTAAGTGATGGAAGGAGTAAACAGTCGTTTGGTTTTGTAATTGCATAAATGTCATTGCCATTACTCCCTTGTGGAGAAGAGGGCTACAGCTTCACTTGCTGGTGTGGGTTATGTAGCAATGTTGACAATCAGGGTGAGATTGGCCAGTCTGCTCTGTTATTTAACCTTTCACCGGCACAAGAAGGGAGGGATTCAAACCTTTCGCAAAGGTATTTGTGTGAAAGTGAAGGCAGTGAACTTTTCAGGCCGATTCCACTTTCAGCGTCAACAACCTCAACGCAAAGTGCATCTATCGAAGTGTAGTTGCTATTTGCTTTATAGCAATAATCGAATAATCGAAATATGGCTATGTTATAAGATCATTTTAGAATTTCACATTTCACATTAGAAATTGTTGGTTGCTAATCAGCGTGTTTCTAAAAGTGGTTGATTTTTATAATTGGACTTAAAATGGGAGGATGGCGTTTTACTAAGCGTAACTCAGATGTGGCACAAGGCCGAAAGCATGGAGTACCCAGTGAGGATCGAACTCGCTACTCAGTGGTAATTGGCCTATCAAGACACGGTTGCTAACTATTACACCACGTTGCAGTGCCCGTGCAAAGCGTTTTATGTTTCAGCTTTTAAAAAAGAATTTATTTCGTTAATATTTGTATTGTTTCCCTATTTATGATAAAAATGTTATCAAATATTACTCACACAACAGTAACCCTTGACGTGCAGGGTTTTTTCATTAACACTGAAGATTTGCACTGATGCAAGATAGGAGAGCAAAAGTTATTTTTTGATAAAGTGTGTGTGTGTGCTACATTACGATATTAGTAATGCAAATATACGCCGTTTTGATAAAATTTGCGTGTATCAGAAATTTTTGTTTGCACATAAAACGTATTAATCTATGACGCAGAATTTGACTGTTTATGTTCCGATCTGATGAAGGAAATAGTTGCTCATAATGTTAGGCGTACCGATAATTGTATTACGAGGAGATAGCGAGTTTAAAAATAAAAAAAGAAAAGGAAAAGAAAAGACAGATTAACGGATAAAAGTGGAATGCAAGAACTGCAATACATTTACTTATTGTTATTTTTCTCACAATTTAGTTTTCTCGGTGAGAATTGAATTTCAAAAGATTTCGAGTTTAATCATTTGTCCTACCTCGAGGGCAAATACAAAACAAAAGCGGTTTAATGTGAGATCACACGCGCCTACATGCGGGTTTCTTTTTAATCATTTCACCACAAGCAAGGCAATGAAGCTACTAAGACGCAAGGGGTTACTGAATATGATAAAAAACTATTGAGACAACAATAAAAGAACAAGAGTTAAAAAGAGATAACGATTGACATTGCATTTACATTTTTGATGATTAAAGTTGACTGGAAAGCAAGAAGCCTGAAGAGAAATCTACATGCGAGAAGTACGGTAGAAGAAACTGTTAACATAGAACTTGCGGTTATATCTAGCCATTTCAACTGTAAAATGATGAGAACTTACCGTGAATCTGGTACTGTGCTAAAATTCATAAAGTCTAGGTACCATAGAGGAAATTTCTTCAGAAAAATCACCATGAATGTATTTATAGAAAAGGTAGAAGGAAACTGTGTTGCGGCGGTGTGAAATTGACTGAAGCCTCAGTTAAAAACAAAAACTGCTCAGTGGCCGCGCTCTCTTCCGCCAAAGCATCATATCTACACCAGATTTCGAATCTCTGGCTTGGCTTCATTTACAGTGTCACTGTATATTCCTTCTCGAGTGCAGCACCTCTACATTGCACTCAAAGAAAAGGTCATGGCTGGCCTTGACACTTTTCGTTTTGTTCATTTGCTTTGTGGAGAGGTAAATGAAAAAATTCGGAATCTTTTCGACAACCAGTGAAATTCACTTATGTAAATTATGAGAAATGTAACAATAAATAAACATTGTGGATCTCGCTATATTCCATTTCCAAACTTGCATCTTTTATTATTTCCGGTAAGATCTAGTGAAATAAAATTTGTGCTGAATATGTATTCATATTACGTCATGTTTTTAGGATATGTTGAGAAAACTAACATCGCTAAATCCGAGGTTTAAAGCACCGAATAAATAGAAGTTGGCAAAATGAACTCACTTTGAAAAGAGAAAGATTAAGTTCAAGCCAACTGGATAAGAAACTTTATTCAATTCAGTCAGTTAAATGCCATACATCGTACACGCTTGGGCGATCATGTACCTTTCGATAGATGACTGACGAGGCAGATTTTTTCCCGCAGTTGGTTGTCATTTCTTTCTGTGGTAGACTGGTTGCCAACTAAAGTTAAAAGAACCCAGTCTGTCCTGAGAATTTTGAGACTACTAAATTTTTCTCTAATCAAAACAAAAGGGGTTGTTTCATATATCACAATCACCATCATCGTTTAGGTGCCTTATCGCTTCATGACGTGACCGTGGGTCTTCACTGCCTCCTAAATAAAAGCTTTCTGCGTGCATGTACAATTCACTGTTGTAGCATTTTATAGTTGAAAAAATTGATCGATTTTAATGACATACATATTTGCAAAGATGAGACAAATTTTCTTTAAAAAGAAAGGTCATCAGTTATTTGTCGATACAGCTAAGTATTAGGAGCCTAATTAATTGTTTTAAAATTGAGGCTTCAGACCTTGTCTCATTGTTTCTGCTTCATTTAGACATAATTAGAAGATAGCAGTTTGGCTCAATTAGGTTTGTACTTCAGTCATTTGTAATTGTTGGTTGATCATTTCCGAGTATGCCCGCCTTCTACGGTGGCGAGTTAAACCCGGCTTAGGCCCAATTGCGTTTTATCAATACATATAGAGTCAACTTCTGGTTGATACTGCAATTGGGCATACCTTCAATATCGGTGCGATGGATAAATTGTATAAATTACGCAAATATGAAAATAACACTGACATCTCATTTTAACAGATATATTTACCAAGATTACACAAAGAATATCTTGAAATACTAAAGAGTAAATTTATTCAATAAAATCGTAGTTGGCTTCAACCACGACCTCTAGACGACTTCGAAATCGCCTGCATCTCTTTAGGAAGGCCTCCTTGTTTAAATTGGTAAATGGTGCCATAATCCTTGATTTCAGTTTATCTTTGGTGTTACAAGGAGTTTTGTTGTGGATGAAATAAAGGGTTCATGTCGAAATTCCAACCATCAGAAGATCGACCGAAACGTCGTGAATATGAGAACAAAGATGAGGACAACACTCCGAACAAGGTGTATACCTTAGTTACATTTTCTGAGAGAGATTGTATAATCTGACGTGACAAGTAGTTGAAGAAAACTGGTACGTTCAACCTTCGGCCAACAATAACAATTTCTCTCACATTGCCTGAGTCAACTCATGGGGTATGTTTTTAAAGCATTTCCCAATGGTACCATATGCTGTTATTGTTTCTCCGAGGCCGATATTACCAAGAAGTCGCATCATTTACAAATCGACTATAGTGAGATTCTGACCGGGGTCTAATATTTAAAGAACAAATCTGTTAGCGAAAAAAACGAAAACAACTTTTAAACAAAATATTTATTTTTTCATATTGTAGATTTTAATAACATTATATTGAATACTATTGCCTCATGATAAGCATTTATCGAGCGTAACAAACAGCCATCTCTGAAGAAAATCAATGCCGATATTTGCAGAACGGATTGCCTTCATTACCTTCTTGCATAAAGTTACGACATACTCAATTTACATGTCTCAATATTTCCTAGTTAGCGGCCTTTTCGGTGTTTAGAATGTTTTATACAATAAAGAAGTCATAATTGCGCCTATAATCTCATTTTCAAAATAAAAGATAAAATAAATCTTAAATTGAGCAAGCTAGAAATATATTAAAAACTCGACGTGAAATGGAATATGTAACAAAGAAATATATTTACCACAGTCGCCTTTGCAATAGTTGACTCGTATGTAACTCGGATTCAAGATGAATTCATTGTATCCAATGTCGGCAAAATTGACAGTCAAATTAGCCAGACAGCAACTGTCTTCGTTGTCGGAGCATTTGCGGGGTGGCCGTTTATTGATTCGCCTCTTTTGCCGAGAGCGAATATTTAAAACAATAAAAGGATCCTGTCCGTCTTTATGCAGCTGTAAGATGCTATTCTGATCTGGTCGAAATAAGACTTCAATCCCCTGTGTTTGTCGTCCTTGAGTTAACCAATCGTTGACAAACGATAAGATATCAAACCGTAACCAATTTTTTCTTCGGGGGAATAACGGTCGTAACTTTCTACTTTGTCGCCCGTGAAGTTGGCGAATGCTTAGTTTTTTATCGTATCGTGGCAGCCACAATACAGCCCGGGAAAATGTCAGGTTGGCTATATTCTTGCGGATATTGAAATAAAGGCAGACATTCTTCTGGGGTTTCTTGCAGCTTCTGCTCTCTGTAAGGTAAAAACAAAAAAGAAAATACAATAATTAGTTCTTTATATACCTGTCTATATTTCTGAGATGAGATTTTGCAATTATTTACACTATTTACATTGTTCGGACTTTGTTGTCATATTCACGACGTTTTGGGCCGTTGAAGACTCCGGCCTTCTTTTGGTGATTGCAGTTTCGAACGGAAGCCTTTATTTGGTCCACCGGGGCAGATCGTTCTAGTTCCACGTGCCATGCCTCTTCTGGATATCTCAGTTTCAGTTATTTCTCTTTAACTCAACTCTCCAAGTTTTTGTTTACCTGTGTTGTGGCCAGGTATTGAACTCACAACTCTTGATCAAATCACTGGATTACTTCAACTAACGCTTTTATCCACTGAGCCATGTGTCCTTTAGTTCCGAAATTCCAATTAGCTGAAGAAGGCCGGAGCGTACAACGGAAGAAACGTCGTGAATATGAGGACAGTCCAAACAATGTAAATAGAGTAAATAAGTTCTTTCTCTCTGTTTCTCTTTTCACATATTCAAAGTTTCTGAAATATCGACAGAAATATTTTAAAATCCCATACTTCTTCAGAAAAATAGTATTTCTTGACTACTTTTTTATTTGGCCTCTTCACTTATTTAATAATAATTATTCAATAAGAATATTTGAATGAGTTATATTCCTGTTTTGTTTTTAATGATTTCAGTTGATTGTTGATAAGTTAGCATGGACATCAGCTTAACGATTAAGGCGTAAGCTAAAGAAATATTCCATCTTATTGTAAATCACATAGAAATAATCCTTAGAGTGGTTGATTGAGAAGTATATAACATCAGAGATAGCAAATAAACTACCTCGTTTGATTATATAAATTCAAAAGGAAATGTTTCAGTATACTCTATGTGACTTGTAGAATAACTGACAAGCATTTCATTTCAGCCTTATCTAATATAACAATAGGCAAAGGCTTTTCTCGCACAGACAAGACATTTTTTAATATCATTTTTAAATGTAAAGTTATGAAAATTTAATGAAAAAAAAATGTGCATTCACAAAATAAAAATTTTTAAATAATTAAAAAAAAAAAATACCAACTATTTTTTAGACCCGCGTTAAAAAATGTTTTATCTTGGAAACATTGAAACTACAGTTTATGAACCGCTAAAATATTTTTAACAAACATTTCAGTAGCATAAAAATAAAAAGCATTACATCAAATTTATTAAAGGCAGTTTATTTTCGATTAATTTTAATATAAAACTAGTATTTTTATTGTCACTGTTCGCTCTGATAAACGCTTTAATACAATGAGGCATGTTGACTATGAAATTTTGATAAGATTCTGCTGAAATCCCTTATTCTTTATATATTCGCACAAATTTCCTATGGGATTGAGGTCAGAGTTGTTGCCTTGACCTACTTAAGATATTCTTGCACTTTGTTTTGTCACATGATGCACCATCATGTATAAATAAGCTGCAACCATGCAGGTGCATGTGAATATCTGGTTTGTCCTGCAACAGTTCCAGATACGCCGGACCATTCATGGTTGTTTCAGCGTTCAGGAAATACGAAGTAAATTATCTGTCTGGCAGGCTGTTTCAGAGTTTGTATGGAATACTTTTAATCTTATCTCTTTTCTCGAGGCTGACGTAGAATAAATTGCTGCAATGTAGATTCATTAGGTAGTATATCATTTACCCATTGTCCCTCTGTCCAATGTTCATACGTTTTGGTGAATGTCAGGTGCTTTTTTTCATTTCCACAATCTTAGTTTTTGAAAGGTTTGAAGGATCTTAGTTAAAATTCATTTACTAATCTGTGAAAAGCAGTCATACAACTTACATCTGTATTCCTGAGAAACAGAGTAGCTTCAGATCATTTGTATGAACTTGCAGGAGATCGTGAAACGATGAATCTGATGATACAATCATCTCTATAAGTTGATTTTCCTTGGACGTTTACTTTTCCTTCGATCAGAATAAGGATTATCAATTTGGTATTGGCAATAACATTGTGAACTGCCATCTTTTATTCCAATTACAGTGGAATCTCAATTTGAACCATTGAGATTCCACGCTCTGAGCAACGCCTATTTTTAACGTATAAAATCTTGCTAATCTTTAGATCAACTTGACAGCTTTTAAACACGACAAATTTAAGGCTAATGGAATATTACAATTGCAGTGTGTTTACAGTAAAATTAAATTATGCAATATCCTGTAAGAAAAATGTTAATTTTAGCCAGAGGGTCTTGAACTTTTGGCCAAGGTTCTAATTAAAGAAACTGTCCCAAGAAGATGATCTATTCAAAAAGTTCAGAAGCTCCAATAATGAAACTTGCAGATGTAGTCCACTGGTAACAGTATTATCAACTGAAATCGATTAAAAGATTCTTCTGGGAAATTTCGTACTAAAAGATTCTTCTTCAAAAATTTCGTACTAAAACTTTTTTAATAAATCGTTGAAAATTCTCAGTCATACCAACTTTGTAACACACTATAACACTATAATTATTACTTTGAATTAATCTTTCTTGCACCTAACTTTTAATGGTCATTATTGAAATTCTCAGCTTGTTAAGTAAAACTCATTGTCGAGAAATAAAGAATAAGCCTTCACCGAGATTGGAACTCACACAGTTTATTTTTATGAGCCTTCTTTCCATGGTAGCACCCTGATGGATTGTGTTACGAAGGCTTTTGCCAAAAGGTGCTGCTCTAGTTAACCACTTTTCTTAGTTCTCCGATTACTAATATGCAGCCATGTTCATAGTTAATTTTCAAATTAACTTGGATGAAGCATTTTGTTTGTTTCTTTACAATATTAATAAATAAAGATAAAGACAAAAAGAAGTAGGAATGAAAGAAATAGTAAAGCTTTTCCAAAAACTTTAATGTGAAGGAAGGTCAGCCACTTCAATTAAAATTCAAACTTTATTCTTTTCGTGCTGAATTTATTTTTTTAATTGTAAATATATGTGTATAAGGTTTCACGAAAGAGTTTATTTAAACTGGTTCCCGTTTCACCTTTTTCAAGTATTTCAAATTTTAAGGTTAAAATTTATGTTGTTTCCTTTTGAATATACAGGGTGCGATGGATATATTGTCGTCTAAATTACTCAGAAATGAAAATAACACTAACATCTCATTTTAACAGATATATTTACCAAAATTGCACAAAATATCTTGAAATACTAAAGAGTAAATTTATTTAATAAAATCGCCATTGGCTTCAACTACATCCTCCACACGACTTCGAAATCTTCTGCATCTCTTCTGGGTGGTCTCTTTGTTAAAGTTGGAGAATACTGCCATAATCCTTGACTTCAGTTCATTTTTGGTGTTACAAGGTATTTTGTTGGTCTCTTGCTCAACTGCATTCCATACATAATAATCAAGAGGATTGCAGTCTTAGAAGTTAGGTGACCAGATGTAAAGGGTGGTCGCAGAAATTGTCTGGCAGCAATGGCCGGGTTCTCCTGCTTGTGTAGCATGGTGCAGAATCCTGTTGCCAGACATAAGGTCTTCCAGCAGCCACCTTCGTGACCCAGGGCAGCAATACCTCCACAAGGTACTTGATGTAGGCTCCTGTGTTGAGTCTGAGGCACCTACTAACAAATTCTGGAGTTCTTTTCTAATCAGAACGATCAGAGTGAGTTTTCCGAGCTACTGTAACTTCATAATCACCATTAGACTCATCCAACTCTTTCCGAATCCTCTGCTTTGTTCTCAGATTGACACCCAAGAACTATGAAATTTTCGTATTGGAACTACCAGCGCGAATGCCAAGCAGTACAGCATACCGTTCCCAAATTTCTGGAGGAATTAATTGTGCCATGGTGCTCTTTTTCTCACAGACGGTGTCCAACTGGCCCTACTATACACGATTGCGCGAAATTAAAAATATAAAATGAGGAAAATTTACCCATGGCTACTTGTGTGTAAATATATATATATATATATATATATATATATATATATATATATATATATATATATATAAACGAAGCTACGTTGAACATTTTCGGAACGCCACACTTTCGCAAAATTAAAATGTTTAGTCAGAATTTTAAATTAAAAAAAAAAATAATATGGCGACAATTTACCCATTGCTGTTTTTATACGAATGATTTAATCGTGAGCAGTTTAGTGCAGAAATTAGAAATACATATGAGAGAGAGAGGGAGGGAGGGAGGGAAAGAGATGAGGAAAGGTAGAGATAAAAGGAGAAGGAGGGAGAGAAAGAGATGGAGTGAGAGTGAGAGAGAGTTGATTAGTTATGATACAGTCAATATGAGCAGAAATTAAAAGTAGCACTTGTGTTAAAGATGATTAGACTGCCAACTGACGCTCGTTTCTTGTTATTTCAAGATATATATATATATATATATATATATATATATATATATATATATATATATATATGGGAAATCGACGAAATAGAAAATATATATATAAAACAATCTGGCAAACTTTTATTTATTTATGTTTCACTGACGTCATATGATGCCGATTCATCGAAAGTGAGATTTTTCCATTTTGTCTTATACATTCACTGGTCACTTAAGTGAAAGTGAACAAATATTCTTTTTTTTTTAATAGAATTTACCCCAAGCACGGTAGTAAAGCCACTAAGACAAAAGTGTTTACTGTGTGTGAAAGAATTAGAAAACAGAAAAACTTATGAAGGAGAGAGAACAAGGGAAGAATAATCAGGAAGACACGAGTGACATTGCATTTAAATTTTTGAGGATCAAAGTTGGCCGGAAAGCATGGAGCTGGAAGAGAGTTCCACAAGCGACAGGTGCGAGAAAGAAACTGTTAGCATAGAACTTACGACTATATTTAGCCAATTCAACTCTAAATTGATGAGACCTTATTGCCAATCTAGTACTGCGTTTAAATCCATAAAGTCTAGGTACCATTGCGAAGAGCTCAAACAATTACCATGAAAGTATTTATGGAAAGGCATAGGGAAGCAACTTTACGGCAGTGGGAAAATGACTGAAGCCGAGACACCAGGTCAGGATCAATAATATTGCTGATTCTCCTTTGGATTTTATCAAAAGATTCTCTAAGTAAATAGCTTGAGGACCGGACTATGTGTGGCAGCAATATTCGAAGCATGGGCGAATGAATGGCATATATGTAAGATAGATTCCGGAGAGAAAAAATGTCAAGTCCGACACAGTGAACCAACTTTCTTAGCAACTGTCCTAGCAATGAATTCAATGTTGTCGTTCCAGTTCATGCCAGCCAAGGATATAACCCGAGAATGAATGACTCCTGGAAGGAAGAAAGGTGTCTCTCAGATGATCAACAGGGAACAATTTAGTTTTAGATGCGTTAAAATTAAGCCATTTTTTACCCCAGTTAACAACAGACTTTAGGTTGTTTTTGAAATCATCCGCCGATTTGATCAAATCGAACTAATCAAACTTAGTGTCGAGACAGGAGTAAATGGTTGTGTCCTCAGCATATATATGAAGTTCAGAGTTGATGTCATCAGGAATGTCATTAATGTAAATTAAAAACAAAGTGGGAACAAGCAGAGAGCATTAGAGACATTGGCATTAGTACAGAAGGATATAGAAGAGTGGCTGTTCAAGACAACTTTCATTTCACAATTTGATAAAGACTGAATCAGTTCAAAAATTCGTCCAGAGACACCATAACGTTTCAAATTGTGAAGAAGACCGGTATGCCAAACCATGTTTAACGTTTTCAAGATGCCCAAAGCAACAGTTCGAGTTTCACCATTCTTACCTAAAGCTTGATATTATCTTTCCGCAATAATTGTTAATACATCAGCAGTTGACCTAGAGAAGCAAAATTGTTTGTCTGAAAGAAGGCCCTGCGTTGTGAGATGCTTAACTAATTCAGCATTGATTAGAGCCTTTAGTAGTTTGCCAAAAAGAGGTAGGAGGCTAATAGTCCAATAGTTGGAAGGATCGGACAGTTCACCTGAGTTTAGGCAGGAACAAACAGGAAAGTAAGAGGCAGCGAGGCATTTATTATACTGTTTAGAGAGAAGAGAAGCCAATTCAGGAGCATATTTATTATGGAATATTACAGGTCCATATGCTTTGTGAGAATCCAGATGAGTGATGATAGAAGAAACCAAAGAAGGGGTTATATGCATTTCACTCAACAGGGACGCAGTTCTAAGTGGGAAATTAGGCAAGGATTCTCCAGGTAAGTCAAGAGTAGAGTTTAAGGATAATTTATTGGGGAAAAATTCAGCTTTTTCAGCAGAAGTTGTTGAGTGAAAAGAGGAGCATTAGAAAACTTACTCTTATTGTTATGGGATCTTACCTGTAACGATACAATGAACTCTTCCTGACACTATAAGGCCTGCACCTCTCAAGAGAGACGGTAGAACGGAAGTGGAACGAGTCGAGACAATAGTAGTTCACTCTAAACCAGACTGACAGTCATACTAACACCTTCAACTTCTTGTATTATTATTCTGTTTAATATATCTTTGTTGTTCCTACTTTTGTTTTCGTGTTGTTCTTCCTTGGTCCTAACCTTGGACCATAACAGTGGCGACGAGGATACTGAAGAAACGAATTCTACGCGGAGAATCCCAAAGAAGAATATTGAAGAAACAAATTCTAAGTGCAGTATACTGAAAAAACAAGTTCTACGTGGAGAATCTACAAAAAACCTTTTTGCTATAGGTCGTCCGTAATAGAGGCGACGTAGCTAGTGAAAAAAAAAATTCTTTTTTTTGGGGGGACACCAACTTTACTTTGGTAACAAAGACACGAATTCTACACAGGAAATTTTTTTTCGTACAAAGGTTCCAGAACAACAGGTAACAAAGGCCTGAAGTCTAAAAAAAGGAAAAATACTTACATATAATTACAGTAAACATGGAAGACTTTAAGGCAACCATATTGGAACTAATGAAAATGCAGTTCGAGCAGCAACAGAAAAACGAAGAGAAGCATCTTGAACTACAAGAATTACTACTACGGACAGTAACAAATAAAGGGCAAAATTCTGAAAATGAAATGGCATTCTCGCAAAATGCTATATGGAGCTCTATCAAAGACTTCACTTATGCACCGGACGAAGACAAAACCTTCGCAGATTACTTCAGAAGATATGAAGAGTTATATGAGTTTGATTGTGGAAATTGGTCAGACGCGAAAAAAGTACGTCTACTATTGAGGAAACTAGGGTCAAGCGAATACACTAAATTCGTAGACTATATCCTACCGAGGAAAACGAATGAGTTGATGAGTTGACTTTCAAGGAAGCCGTAAAACTTTTAACGGAATTATTTAGTCCGAACACTTCCCTATTCCACAAAAGGTGGAAATGTTTAAATCTAACAAAAAAGGATAGCGAAGACTATATAACATTCGCTTCCATAGTAAACAAACACTGTGATGACTAAGTTATCTGAACTCAGCCCGGACAATTTTAAATGTTTGATATTCGTCCAAGGCCTGGTTTCGACTAAAGATGCGGAGATCAGACGGAGAATTCTAACAAAACTTGAGAGTGAACCAGAATTGACGCTACAAAAATTGGCTGAAGACTGTCAGAGATGTATAGTCGTAAAAAAGGACTCGAAAGATATAGAAGAGTCTGGCGTCGCTGATATACGAAAAATACAACGACAAACACGTTTTTGTCCCTCCTCAAAAACAAACCAAACCAATTATTCTACTTTAAAAACAAGACAAACAAATTATTCTACTTCAAAAAATCAAATGAAATATCAGAAAAAAATACCACCCAGTCCATGCTATCGCTGTGGGATTTTGCATTGGTACAAAGATTGTCCATACCGCTTTAAGACTTGTCTGTCGTGCAATAAAGTGGGAAGAGAGTAAGTTGGACTCGGAAAGAAAGCAAAAGCCGAGTAAGAGTCACTAGAACTGACCAAGCGGATGAGACAAATATACGAAAATACGTACAAATAGAAATGTTAAACAAAAAAGTCAGACTACAGTTGGATTCCGGATCAGATTTAACAATTATTAACTTACAGACGTGGAAAAAATTAAACAAACCGACCATGTTGAGAACCGATAATTTAGCCAGGTCTGTAACTGGAAGAAAAATAAAATTTGAGGGAGAAGTTATCACAAATGTGGCATTCAACGGAATGACCAAAAAATTAAAAATGTACGTCCTTAAAAATACGGAAAATTTATTTGGAACTGACTGGATGCAGAAATTTGACCTCTGGGATTTACCGATAAATACGTTCTGCCAAAAAGTAAAAAGTTTTTCGACCGAGGCGGATAAATTAAAGGAGAAATTAAAAGAGTTTCCCCGAAGTATTTTCAGTCGGCCTCGGGAGGTGTAAAAAATGGCGGCAAAGATAGAATTAAAAGAAAATGTACAACCCATTTTCAAGAAGAAAAGGAATGTACCTTTCGCAGTACTAGAAAAAATAGACCAAGAGTTGGATAGACTCGTAAAAACCGGTATATTGACAAAGGTAGAATATAGTCAATGGGCCGCACCTACGGTTTATGTAAAAAAGAAATCGGGTGAGATACGAGTATGCGCTGATTTTTCGACGGGATTGAATGCAGCGATTAAGGATTATCACTATCCTCTCCCTAGTCCAGAGGAAGTTTTCACAAAGTTGAACGGAAGAAAATTTCTCAAAAATAGACTTGAGCGAAGCATACCTACAAGTACCAGTAGATGAGGAAAGCTCGAGGTTGTTGTGCATAAACACACATAAAGGGTTATATAAGTTCCAGAGATTACCATTCGGGATCAAGGTCGCGCCGGCAATATTTCAGCAAATAATGGATACTATGCTAGGCGGATTGGATTTCACGATCGCGTACCTTGATGACATACTGATAAATAGCAAAAATGTTGATCAACACTGGGAACACGTTCAAGAGGTTTTCAGGCGAATACAAAACTACGGGGTTAAGGTAAAAGAAAATAAATGTGACTTCTTTATGAAGGAAATAAAATATCTGGGCCATATTATTGACGAAGAAGGAAGACGACCAGACCCAGAAAGGGCAACGGCAATAAAAAAAATGCCGGCTCCAAAAGATTTAGCAGAATTACAAAGCTTCTTGGGCTTAGTAAATTATTACCAAGAATTTATTCCAAACATGCATAAATTACGCGCACCCCTAAACGAACTGTTGAAGAAGGAAAAGTTTGGGAGTGGACAGATGAATGTCAGAAAACGTTCGACAAAATCATTAAGACGCTAACAGCAGATTAATTTTTAGCGCATTATGACCCAAAATTGGAAATAATAGTTGCGAGTGACTATGGTGTTGGGGCATGTATACTTCATAAAATGCCGGATGGGACACTAAAACCCATCGCGCATGCTTCAAGAACTTTGATACCAGCCGAACAAAGTTACTCGCAAATCGAAAAAGAAAAGCTGGGGATTACTTTTGCAGTTACAAGATTCCACAGATATATTTACGGTAGATTTTTCACCTTGCAGATGGACCACAAGCCGTTATTGACAATATTTGGATCAAAGAAAGGTTTACCTGTCTACACTGCTAATAGATTGCTACGATGGGGTACTATTTTATTGAACTATAACTTTAAATTGGAGTATCTTCTATCAAACAAAATCGGGCATGCAGATGGTCTTTCGAGACTAATACCAAAGAAAACAGAGCCATTAGAAGATTCCGTAATTGCAGCTCTACGACATGAGGAAGACATTAGAACATCATTATGTAGTACAATTCGAAACCTCCTCGTCACATTACAGGAAATAAGAAATGAAGCAGTGAATGACGAATTTATAAAGGAAACGAAAAAAGAAATTACAGAAAAAAATAAGCACATATCAGACAGTTTTTGTTGTGTGATAATGTTCTACTATCTAATGAAAGGGTAGTAATCCCGAAAACACTACAAAGGCAAATCCTCAAGGATTTTCACATGGGCCATCCAGGAAAGAACAGAATGAAATCCTTAATGCGAAGTTATGTATATTGGCTAAACATGGATCAAGATATCACACATATGGTAGAAAAATGCAAGGGTTGTCCCTTAGCAGCCAAAGCACCGCCGATCATCCATAAGCCATAGCCGGAGACAGATCGACCGTGGTCGAGAATACATGTAGATTTCGCAGGTCCATTAGATGGTTTCTACTATTTGATTGTAGTAGATAGTTACAGCAAATGGCCAGAAGTATTTCGTTGTAGAAAACCTACTTTTGAAACTACCATAAATTGCCTTCACGAGCTGTTTGCTCGTTTCGGAGTGGTTGATTGTCTAGTCACCGACAATGGGACACAATTCATATCTGCGGATTTTCAAGAATTTTGTGAAACTTTTCAAGTTAAATACATCAAGTCCCCGCCATATCACCCAAGATCAAACGGGCAAGCGGAGAGGTTTGTAGATATACTAAAAAGAGCAATAAGGAAAGCTTATGACGTACCAACGGAAAAGGCTTTACAGCAATTCTTACAAGTATATAGGATTACACCAAACAGTACTACGCCATCGGCATTATCACCCGCGGACGTGGTGTTCGCGCGAAAAATTAGATTGGTATTCGACAAATTACTACCAAAATAAACAAAGCAAACACCAACGTCGTTCGTACCGAAAAGAAAATTCAACCCAGTTGAAAGTTTTTTTCAAAATGTACAAAAACAATACATCTTACTGGGAGCAAGGTAAAATAGAGAAACGGATCGGGAACATGATTTACATAATTCAGGGTCCCAAGTTTTCACATAAAAGGCACTTAAATCAAATAAGAAAGAGACCGTTAGAGGATTCTAACGGACCACCTCAGGAAGAGGAAAAAGTGATGGATACGATATTTGACACATTCGATATGCAAGGGCCTCAAACAATATCAGAATCGCAAAAATCGACTAGGAAAAGAAAATTTACAGTGTCTTTGATGATAAATCCAAAGAGAAAAAAATATTAAAGACCCTGCGAAGCAAAAGCTTTGGCAGGGGGTGTTATGGGATCTTACCTGTAACGATACGATGCGCCTCTCAAGAGAGACGGTAGAACGGAAGTGGAACGAGTCGAGACAATAGTAGTTTACTCTAAATCAGACTGACAGTCATACTAACACCTTCAACTTCTTGTATTATTATTCTGTTTAATATGTCTTTGTTGTTCCTACTTTTGTTTTCGTGTTCTTCCTCCTTGGTCCTAACCTTGGACCATAACTGTGGTGCGAGGATATTGGACCATAACACTTATTTAATACACTATTACTCTGCCTCTATTAAACACGAGAGCCAATTTTTTTCGATGCAATACGGATCTCATTCTCTCAGCAAACAGAGATTTAGCTCCTTCGAAGACACATTTACTATGATTACGTGCAATCACGAATAGGCGTCTGTTGTGCTCAGATCTGTCATGCTGGTATAGCCGAAAATAGTGATTCCTATGAGCTATAGCAACAGAGTATGCTGGTCTGAACCATGAAGAAGATTGAGGTTTCACCTGGTATTTCTGAGATAGAATGAAAACATTTATGTCGGCTTTGACTTAAGAAGAAACCCCAGAAGCAAAATTCTCAATATGAAGGTTAATAATATCAGTTCAAGGGGCGTCTTGAAGAATTTACGAAATTAATCCCAATCAGCATGCTGGTAACTGAAAGAGGTTGTATGAATAGAAGTTTCCTGGCTAATAGATGGCTGGAACGAAACATCAATAGATATTATATTGTGATCCGAGCTGCCAAGAGTACAGTGTTGTGAAGCGCGACAAGAGATAAGAGAGGAGGTAAGGAACAAATCAAGTAAAGAAGCCTGTTGTTCGCCTTTATTAGGGAAATCCACGATTTGGGTAAGAGACTGAGTAACGGAAAAATTGAAAATCTGAATACCAGTAACATTAGAATGTTTAAGCCACTTGATGTGATGAGCATTAAAGTCACCAAACATAAACATATTCGCAGATGAAGAGAGAGTGCCGTTTCAATACTTTCAGATATTTTGTCTAATATAGAAGAGTTGGGGCGAAAGGAAAAAGAAATAGCTTACAGAGTATAATAAGGAAAGTCGAAAGCACATGAAAGAATTGTCAGGGGACTCGAGTGACAATTCCTTTTCCATTGGAAGATGTAAACACCAAGGCCGTGCATATAAATGCTAGAATCTTTTCGACAGAGAGTAAGATAGACTGAAACATAATTCATTGGTAGCTATGGAATAATTTAAATTGGTTTTATAAAATGCTAAGATATCTTGCGACCGTTCCAAGAGAAAAGATTCTACGCTGCTGAAGTTGGAACAGATACCACGAATATTGGAGAAAGAATGATTGAGTGGTTAGGTGAATTTTTGTTTACTGGTTTTCTTTCATTATTTTTCTCATCAGGAGTTTGTTTCTAGGAGAAAAAGAAAAAAGCCAATATAATTATCATAATTATATGTTGTCAGTGGCAAGACAACCTAGCCAGAACGTGTCTGAGACTAGAATGTAATGTGACCTCAGGGTTACCCACCGTAAATACATGCAAGGACACCAGCCCATGCTCGATATCGCACTACAAATAGCCCGATATTATGCTACTGTTGATCAGAGCAGTTAGGGGTCTTTTGGATACAGCAGCCAGTGAACTGCCAACTGGGTACACTTATAACGGAAAATCGCAGCCACTGATTAGTCAGATTACCAAAAAGTTAAAACAGTTAAATCTTTTTCGCTTTGGAAGAAAGAAATAAAGAAAGTAGGATGAAAAAGACGCCAAACTTGACAAAAACAAAATTTTATCGTCTAAATGTTTATGTTATTATTAAGAGGAATGATCAAAGTATTTTGGGGGTATTTTTTTTACATTTTTAAACGTTCCTAACACGTCCGAAAATTTCGTTAAAAATCTTGTTTTTTTGAGTCAGCAAAATTGACAGATGGCAACCATTTTTTCCATTTTATAAAATCAATGAAAATCTAAGTTTGAAATTCTTTTAAATATCAATTATCATTTTTTCAAAACTTATTTTAAGAAAATCAGAAATTATAATGTTTATTTAAAATATTTTCAACCAAGCTTAACTTAGCTTCTGCGCCGAAAAGAGGTAATTTGAAAATAAAACAAAGCAGGTCATAAACTTTCGCGTCACTTGACAGGTGATGAATGACATATTGACGGATTCCGTGAGGTTAATTTGTTCTACGGAAGGAGAAAAGTGAAATATTTTACATTTAAGTGAACAAATTATTTACCTCGTTATTTTCAAGGAAAACTTTCAACGCTCTATTTTTTTTTGTTTTTTGTACTTAGCTTTCACCTTTGCGTTTACGATGCTTTATGGAAAATATAATATAAAGAAATTAAAACAAGACTGTTACGAATGAGATTAAATTTCATAAGAAAGGTATCTAATTTATAGGTACCTTTCTTATGAAATTTTATTAGAAGTGTACATAAAATACTATAATTTTATGTACATTTACTACATTTTACTGTGTTATCTGTATTTCCATTCATTTTATTATTAATTTTGATATTTCATTTATGGAAAAAATGCCATAACTGAGATTAATATAAAAATAAGATCATATAAATTTTATAAGATGATACTGATACTTCTAGGTACCCTTCTCAGTTGAAATTGAAAAATCAAATTAACTTCACACGTGTTTCGCAAAAGTAAAGGCCTTAACAGCGGAGAACATGGCTTAACTCAAATAACGCAACTTAATTGTATTCTGGTTGGTCTTCCGTACTTTATAATTAGAGCCCGATTATAAACACAAAATTACATTTCTTAATTACTGCGGATCTTCTGATTAGTCAAAACGATACAATTTACAATGCACTAAAAAATATCTATCTCATAAGGACACTTACAAAACCTGATGCGGTTTTTAACTAATTTTACAATATTTTAACAACTAAAATGTAAAAATCTATTATAATTAAAAAATAACAAATAATTGTATTAAAAATTCATTTTTCATCGAAAAATGTTTTTGCTTTCAGAAAATATTATCCATATTCATAAAAACAACTAAAAGCAAATAAAAGCATTTGAAATTAAATAATATCTTTGTTTTATTGAGTTTTGTATGTTACAATTCAGAGCTGATTTTCAGGTACGTGGGGTCCAATTAAAAAAAACAAACATGATTTGCATTCCTCAAAGCCTTGCGCTTTTAACTATTGTAATCACTAAACCTGACGCGATCGAATTTCTAGCGTTCTCATAAAATTAGTTATGGTGAGTGGAGGGTAATAAATATAAAAAAAATTCTGCTATGACTTTAATAAAAGAAAACATATTTATAATAATTTTGATCATCTGTGAATATCTTTTGAAAGTTTCATTAACATCCGACAATTATTTTTATTTTTGCAAGATTTTCCAAATTAATGTGTGTCACACACACACACACACACACACACACACACACACACACACACACACACACACACAGACACACAGACACACACACACACACACACACACACACACACACACACAAAGCACGTGCTAAAAATTGTATATGTTATTTTACTAGTTCCGGTGACACAAAGAGAAACAAGGATTTTTAAATGAAAATTCAGATTGTTCTAAAAAGAAGGAAAAATTCTAAAAAATAATTAAAATAAACTTTGATCTTTCCTCTTAATAATAACATAAATATTTACACGATAAAATTTCGTTTTCGTCATGTTTGGCGTCTTTTTCATCATGCTATGATTTTTTTTTAACGATTTCGTGGAGATACCTAATTTAACTTAACCACTTCGAACTTGATATTGGTAAAATATGTTGTCAACAGCTCCAAGACAATTTTATCCAATTCCCTATCAATTTAAGACAGCCTATGACAAAGACATTTCTCGAGAGAGATTTCTTTAGTCATTCCAGGAAAAGTGTTACTTTCCTTGTCGTCATCACAATCTACGAATTATTTTGAATCGTTATATGTTCCACTGTATTCGATCTTCCAAATCCAAGACAAAGAATTTTCCCGCGATGTATCTCACCAGCTGTACCTAAATGCTTAATAGTAGCATTTATATTTATTCATACGGAAATGCTTTATTTGCGAAGAGGACTATGAAAAGAAACGAATAGGTATTTTTTTTTTTAAATAAAAGAGTTAATTATAGAAATATCTCTTTTTATGTTAAGCAAAAACATTCAGTGACCAGTCGGCAAATTAGAAACAGAATGAATGGACAAAGAAGAAAGCTTATCCCAAACACACACGTATACACAAGGAAGAAGAAAGAAGAAAAAGTCAGCGGGAAGAGAAATACCTACTATTTTTAGATTAATCTTGACATTATTATTCAAAATTCCATTTACCGGGCACGCTGCAAGATGGCAGTAGGAAAGCAGTTCACACTTGAAATTGGAGCAGACAGTGAAATTAACTTATTAGCAGAACAAATTCCCGCAAGATTTTGTGCAGGAGGAATATAGGGAAGGTGGCAAGAAGACATTAGTAGATTGGTAGAATTTTGTTTATAAATTGTTTAAAATTATAGGGAAAAACAATGTGGTAATTGGTGGGGATGGTGTCGTGGTGTCGATAAATAAAACAGAATTCCGGAAAAGAAAATACAACAAAAGTAAAAGGATAGATGGTGGGAATTGGAGAAACAGAGAGAAAAAGTGTTTGTTTTTGTAGTCGTAGAAGACCAATAGAAATAAATAAATGGCGAATTCTGTCTGTCCGTGTGTCTGAAACCCCTTTAACTCAGTCCACACTTGTTCTACATAGAAATATTATACCTTTTTGGAATCAGGATGATCCCGGGATTGAAAAATCTGCCCTTCATCTGGTGCTTTGAACATCCAACATTGAGATTTGTGCCCAGATGAGGAAGGAACAGTTAAAAATTCGAATTTTAAAATAACTGAAAAAAATGAGGGATTTTAAAAGATTTTAATTTATATTGAGTTTAACGTAACACAAAAATTTTGTGAATTTAAAAATTTTTGTTTTAAATTCAGTTTAAAATATTTCCAGAACTTTGTGAATGGAGGAAACCAATTTTATTTCTTCAAATTCCAATGAATCAGAGTTAAAGTAAGAGGTTTTGTGACATGAAGTTTTGAAGTTCCGCAGAGTTTGTAATTTGAAGAACTCAACTAAATTGAAATTCAACGAAGAGCTTCTGATTTGAATTTTAGGCCAGAATTGGAATTTTGGCCCAAATCGGAATTTCGGCCCAAATCGGTCTTTTGGTTGGAATTGGACTTATAGCCTAAATCAGAGTTAAAGTGAAGTTCCTTGTAGCGAACTGAGGAACTCAGTGTTATTTTTAAAAAAAATTTCTAATTTGTTTTGACGGCTGGACCAGAGGTCCCTTTAGTTTTAAGGCCGGAGACCCAATTGGCCCTTCACGGGAGCTAGCTTAAAAGTCCACACCGCGTGTGGCTTTTAAGCTAGTTTAAAATAAAAATAAAGTAGCCGCGAACTTGAATCCAGTGTGCCCAGTAAACGAAACTCTCGCAAGAGCTCTCAGAAATATTTTGTTTTGGATAAGAGTTTACGATTTGTCGATTATTACAAAATTAAATCGTCAGTTTCAATTAATGAAAAATTCTGATGTAAAAGATAAATTCAAACGTAATTTCTTTTCTGATTGTTGCAATTATAAGTTTAAGGAATAACTGTGACAGTAAAGTAGATATTGTCTTTTTTATCGAGATAATTACATATTTTAAATTAATAATAAGGCTTTATCAAGTTCATTGAAAAAATGTTATTAAATTCAGCCATTAAACGTTGAGTTCTGTTCAATTCCTTTCCCGATGTATTGATTTCAAATTAATATATAAAATACGTCCCAATTTTGTGTGAATCATTTAAATGGTTGCATGAAAAAATTGCGGAAACAGAATTGAAAAAATGATTTGGAAACGGTTGGTTGTATTATGGTGAGTCAAATAATTTCCGTTTTTGATTATCAACATTATATTTAAAAAAGTCAAGTACAATTACATTTTATTTAATTATATATTCACATTTGAATTGATTTGTGGCTGCTTATCAGGCAGCTTATCTGGCTTTGGTGCGAAAATGTTTTCGATGAACTCTTGAATTTGGTTTTCATTAGGGAAAGTCTTCTTCATCAAAGTGTTTTGCAACGATCGAGAAAGGGAATAATATGGCGGATGGAACAGACCAACCGAGTTCCAAAATCTTTTGTGTCGTTCTTTGGTATGCAGCATTGAGTTGTTCTGCAGGAGAACAACATTTTACTACATTACTTCCACTGTGTACGATACCCAGCTGCTGCGCAAAAACAAAAATATGTTACTGTCCTCCAGATTTATTTTTAACTGCCATGTATTACAATTGCTTCCCAGAAACGAAAATTACTTTTGACTCAACTTTATCTGTCTATTATATGTTAGTGTACTCCATTTAATTGCCACGAATGTATCACGCTAAGCTAGTTGTTAGGATGATGCATTTATCATTACAATTAGTTTCCAAAACGGAAATTACTTTTGACTCAACCTAATACAATTCGAATAAAATCAACTTTTCTCCATTCTTTACTTATCTACTCATATGTATATATTAAAATTGTCAAAAAGAAAAACTATTGTAACTTACCAATATCTGTAAATATTACAATAGAACCTTTTCTGCCGTGGGCCTGGTCATTAAGTACAAGTGCTGTGTATAAATCCTTGAAAGACTTCCGATAATTCCACTTGAAACCGTTTTGCTTTTTTGGTAAAGAAGAATTTAATTGTTCTCCTATATTCAATAATGGAGGAGTTGTGTGCGGCTGTCTTCTGGAACGAGACTGGTTGATGAGTTTCCAAATAGTTGAGTTTTGTGCTGCTGCTGTTGTTGCTACTTCTGTTGCTGCTGCTGTTGCTGTTATTGCTGCAGTTGTTGCTGCTGCCTGTTCCCAGTTGGGCGTGTGGTAAGAATTATTCGTGTAACTTTGTAAATGCCTGCTTCCTCGTGACGGAAACCCGAAACAGTAAGTCAGAAACAGCAGAATGAGTGGATAAAGGATCAGCGTTGAGCGTGCAGCCTGCAAGCAATGTTCCATGTCACAGCGAAGGCTTACTGACGACTGCAGAGGCCTGTGAGAGAAAGTTAAAAAATGTAGAGCGACAAAGAGAAGAAGGAAAAGAAGATTTTTTGGACATATATCCGTTACACCCATCTCCACTTCGCTTCGCAGCACACACTGTCAATTTTGACAAGGATTCTTATTCGTTAGCAAGTTGAATTTTTTTAGCCTGTGTTGGGTTCTTTTTCACACGCTAGAACATATCAGGTATTATAGAAGGTCAGCTGCCTTAGTCACTATACAGGACAATGAACTTGTATAATCACGTGCACTCATTGCTATGCAAATATTTTCCCCGAAAGGTTATGGGACCAAAAAATTAAATCTCTACTACAAAGAATCCGTTGAACGTTCTTGCAGCTATTCTCGTCTACAGTCGATAGAGAAATAATTACAATAATGTAATTGCGTTGTTTGCCCTCAAACTTCTCAACTTAGAATCAATCTAATTATTTCTCTTTCAGAATAAGAATCCCCATTTCAAAGAAACGATCTGATACGTTTTCCTGTTTATTTTTTTATTGAAGTAAACGTAATAGGAAGTCGAAGGAAACATTTTGGTGATGAGAAATTTATAAACCGTAGATTTTTATCCATTTTGGCTTCGCTAGTTTTACAAATGATCTCAGTAACCACAAACTTGTAAGTACTTGCTTATGTCTATCCAATCGTAACTCGTACAAAGTATTATAAAACCACTTATTCGATCAAACTAACATCTAACATGTCTGTCCGTTTAAAATTTATTTTAAAAATATCCAGTTTAAATAGAGGACTAATAAAACTGACTTCAAAGGGCTGGACATTTCGGCTCATACTCTTTTCCTGTTACCCAGGGATTGTTGTCAGATAGAATGGGAAATTAGCACTCGCTCGTTTTAATTTATTTTATCTGTTCAATGACAGAGCTAAAAATATTTCTATGAAATTAAAAAAAAAGACCTTTACAAAATAATTCTATTTATTACTGAATAGTTTCTGAACAGCTCAATTATCTGAGTTTTTAAGATTGAAAAAAAAAGTTTCTTTCGTGTTTCCAACTTTATTGCTAAACCCTGGTTAGGGGTTGTCCAGACTGAGCAGGATGGGAATGTATTATTTCAAACCCAGTCGAATTGTATGTGTATGTATGTGTGTGTATGTGTACATTAAATGACACAAGTACATGGCACCTAACATAGACATACGCATATACATATACATAGGCGCATGCGCAGTTACATGCCGACAGTGTGTATGACAGATAGAGAATAAGCTCTTCTTTTATAATAGATCGATTTTTTCGCTAATATTGTAATATTTTTTAAAAAGTCACTTTGTGGAATATTTAATAAGAGCAGGACAAATATCAGAAGAAGACTGAAGAATGCATCAACCGAAACCCAACAAAGATGAAAATATTAGAACGATTAATTTACAATTAAACAATAAATATCAGAGGATTAAGACAAGATGAGGGTGTTTTTGATTTATTCCGGATTAACTGATAAATAATTTCATTTGTCCTTCATCTTTGGTAAGAGAAGAAAAAGAAGAATTTGTTTTAGGCGTTTCCAAGATGAGCTTATACGAACAAACAAAGTAAGGGCTTATTAACAAGATTTTACTTTGCAGGCAAGCCTCAACTTAAAGCAGAGTTTGAATGAATTTTACCATGTCTTCTCTTGCTTTTTTGCTATATTGACAATACCTTTAATTGAGTAAATAATGAAATCAAAACCAAGAAAAAACTTCCTGTTTGCTTAAATAATTATTTAATTGCAAGTTTAGAGTGGAAAGTGGAATCGGCGAACTGGGTTCAAATTCCGGTTAAATCTGTTGCCTTTACTTCCGCACTAATGCTCGTGGGAAAAGCACGAACCCGCCTTTTAAACGATGGGTTAAATAGACGGGACTCTCTAATCTTGGGCGGCAGCCAGTATACTCAGAAATTAAACCATTGATAACGCAACAGGTAACCAAGCCCTTATCTTTGCCAAGAAGTCATGAGAAGTCACAGATAACAAAAAAAAAAAAAGAAAAGAAAAAGGAACCTGTGGAGAGCCGTAATCGCATACGCTATGAAGCGATATAACATAAAAAAATCGGCTACGTTTCAAAAATCGGCTATGTTTCAAAAAGTATTTTGCTTAATAATAAATTTGACTTCCAAGAAGCAAGTAAAAATAAACGACAAGATTTATGGAACAATTATATTTTATCTGTCAGAACCCAGATCAGCTTCTTAATGAATTAATTTTTTTACTAAAATGTTTTACTTGTTTGGTTTGAAAATTTCATGTTTCCAGCTAAGTTTTATCGTGCTGGAAGGTTCTTGATCCATGGGAGAAAGAAAATGATGATTCGATCAAGAGAAAAAGAACTTCTTTTGTAATCGGTCAAATTTTCACACCGAAAGATTATACATACCTGCTGGTATTGTTCAGTAGTAAATCATTTAAAAATACTTGAGAGTTTTTCCGTTTCATTGTGAGTGAAGGTAATTTCTGATTTAAACTAGGAAAAGTCTCTCTTTTATTGCATAGTATCAGTATTAGATGAATGACAAGAATGTTACTGTTAATGTTCTTTTGAGTTTGAAGGAGCCGCTCTCTGTTGCCAATCTGCTCTTCCGTCGGCGAGTAAAATCTAAAGACACAACAGACAGAATATTCATGGTATCTACAATATAGAAATAGCTTTTATATTACGATTGCATCGTAGATTTTACAATTGCAAAATATATCGACCATAACAGCAATTTTGCCCCAGTCCCAATCATTAATGCACAGGGATAAGCTCGAAAAAACAGGCACCAAACTCTTCAGACAAACAAATAAATACATTTTTGGTGCAATTTAATATCCGCGGGACAAATATTGGAAATGAAAAGCGAAAAATTCTGTTGTGGGTTTGGCCAAAATGTTCTATTTTTGTTATTCGATAGTATTTGGAGTATTTAGTCTAAACTACATTCAAAAACTTTGTTATTGTGTAAGTTTTTAAAGAAAAATAATTTTTACTGATTCTAATACTGTAGTTGAAAGAATGCAAGCAAACGTTTCAACTTTTTGAAGAAAAAGATTTGTGCACTTTCGACTAACATGAATGAACTTGAATGCACTTTAGGCACTAACTTTAGGCACTTTAAGCTAACGAGAATTATCAAAACGTTTTGATAGATCAGCTGCAGTTTTAAGCGGTCAAATCAGAGATTAGTCAACATTACACAACCACATTTGCGAATAAACCAGTGAAAATGATTTGGTGTTGTTACTTAGTTATATGCGGATTCCACATAAGTAAAAAAAGAAAAAAGAAAAGTGGAGCACACTTTTGTGGGCATCAACTATGGATCTGCACAAACCATGGTTCATGATGACTTGGGGTACCGTAAAATTTGTGCTCGTTGGATACCAAAATATACAAGAGGTGCAGACGTGACTTCGTGTGCAACCGAAAAGCTTCTTTTTCGGAAGAAACGAGAAACTCGTATAATGATACCAGAAGTACATGGCTGTACAGTATAACGAAAAGTGGCATATGCATGTGTTCTTCATCAGCGGAATTAAAGGTGTTGTGTGGATATTGTCTTTACTTTTTGATTTACACTCGTGTGTGTGAATGTGTGTGTGTGTATATATATATATATATATATATGTGTGTGTGTGTGTGTGTGTGTGTGTGTGTGTGTGATGGATTTATTATTTATTAATCCAACAGATTTTTATCACTTTAAACTTTTTTAGTGGATACTCATATTTATGTAGACACTCCGTTTATTTATTAAACAGTATATTTATTTTCATATACCGCCCTTGAATATTCAGGCCGGTAGACAAAAATAAATAAATATACTGTTTATTAAATAAACAGAGCATCTACTCA
>OZ038476.1:98053498-98065998 GCA_964036315.1 Acanthosepion esculentum
AAATAAGCAGCAATGTAAATATTGATAAAACCCAGCACAACAGTGGAGTTCTGCAAAGAAATATCAGCAGACGTTGATGCAGAAATGTAGCAACAAAGCAGCTATAATTCATACGGGCGAAATTAAGTTGATTAAGAGATTCGTACGTTAAATGCAACGTTTTTGTAATCATTAAATCATATTCTTTTTTAATCGGTAGCACCCCATGCAAGGCAGTAAAGCCACTAATGGTAGATATGTAAGATAGATTCCGGATGGAGAAACATTATCTCGACACAGTAAACCAACTTTCTTAGCAGCTGACCTAGCAAGGGATTCAATATAGTCTTTCCACTTCATGTCAGCTGGGAACGTTAGCCCGAGAAGACACACTATACAACAGGCTTTTCTAGAAAGAGAGAAACAAGATTTTAATTGATTTATTAATATTCACTAAGTTTTGGCACGAAATCATCGTTTGAAACAGAACTCTGTACGATGTTAGCGTGTAAACGATTATTTTAGATCAGTGGTTCTCAACCGGAGTCCATATGCATCCTGGTGGGGTCCATGTAACATTTTAACATGGTTTATTATGAGTTATTTTACTAGTGTACATAAATATTCCATAGAATTTAGTTAAATAATAAGTTTATTTTCTTTAAATTAGGTTTACTTAAAAATAAAGCATATACATTTACTATTTCTATAATACAATTTCTAAATTTATCTATTAGTAAATAATAAAATAAGCTTTTTTTTCATCGAATGGTTATAGGGGTTCACTCTCCCCAAAAATAAAGAGTAAAATGGTCCATGGGTAAAAATGTTTGAGAACCGCAGCTTTAGATGAAGGCGGTCATCAGTTTTTGTTTTAGTTTCTGTTACGATATATATATATATATATATATATATATATATATATATATATATATATAATTATTTATTTAAATATTATAACATAAATATGTTATAAAATCACTACAAAAATAGCACTATATATATATATATATATATATATATATATATATATATATATATATATATATATATATATATATATATATATATATAGTACAGGTAACCGATCCGTTGGTATATAATCTGGGTGGATCCTAGTAATATCAATTATTAAAACTGATCCACAGAGAGCTCGATGTTTTTATTTTAACAGACAATATGTATTTTTTACAGCAAAAAAACAAAAATTACTTCAACATAGAGATAGTCTATTTCAAGCCGTTCTGACAGAACCGCTTGAAATAGACTATCTCTATGTTGAGGTAATTTTTGTTTTTTGCTGTAATATATATATATATGTAAAAGAAAATGCATTCCAAGGAAGAAAAGAAGAAATAAAGAAATCGCTAAATTAAGCTAAGGGCTTCTGATGTAGTTTTTCTCTCTAAAGTCAAACAAAATACACAAGTAGTGCAGCGATTAACAACATGCAGAAATCAATGATCCGAGTTCGAATTCCCACCGAGATCATTAAGTTCACTTTCGCGCAAACATCAATGAGAAAGATATGAATCTATCTTTCTTCCCTCCAAGCTATTGGTTAAATATCAGAGCTTTGAGGTGACAACACGACTGCGAGAAGGGAAACTCTGAATTCAAAACCATCCTGAAGAAGTATGGGCTTTCTCTGGATATCCTACCCTAGTCACACTACTGCTGCTATAGCTACAGTACATGTGGTGCACCTAAAACAATAAAAACAACTCGTGACGTGTTAACAAATCCGACTGAACTGAATGATACTTTTCAAAGCAAACTCTTTGTTATAATTTTTCATCCGAAGCTGGAAAAATAAGTCCATAGCCTGACATGTAGTTCTTCTTCTTTTATGGGCTGTGTCTCTACAGGGTGTGGGTAATCATGGCTCTCTTGTAGTTCTGCCATCTAATTACATAAGTCCGTTAGGTAGGTTACTCGCTGTTTTCCCTCTTGCCATCACTTTCATTTGTTTTAAAACATCCCCGTTGTTCCCGTGTTTTTTTTTCTGTGGTATTCTCAGCATCTTTCTGTAGAACATCTCTGTTGCTTCAAGTATCCTTTTCATCTGTGTGGAAATTGTCCAGCATTCACGACCATTTAGGAAGATTAATATTACATAACAATTTCGCACTTTCTAACGAAATTCTCCTGTTTCTTAATACTTTGTTTAGCTTTTGGAAGGCATCTTTTGTTATTCCAATGCACGTTTTGATTTCATTTACCTTCATCTATTAAAACATCCCAGATATTTAAATCTCTGTACTTCTTTGATTTTCGACATTTCCAATTCATAGCTCACATATTGGGCTCTTCCTCTTGTTGACGACCATCCATTCTGACTTCTTACAATTGAATGTTAGTTATTCTTAATTTCATTTACTATCCTGTCTAGGAGGTCTTGCAATTTTCAGCAACGTTGATTATGACTCTCCGCAACTTCCTATGCTCAGTAGTTATCTAAAAGACAGAGAATCAAGTTCTTAACCTCTTTATCTCTTGTTTACGAATGATCAGTGAGAAACTTAATCATCGAAAGAAAAATACATGTACACAGATAACATTTAAAAAGTTCTCCGTTTTCATTGTGCACTATATGTATCCGGCACGTTAAATTCAACAAACTTTATGTCAAGCTCATAATGGTATCCCACAGACATCTCGTGGGAGAACGGATTATTTAAGGCACTAGCATTAACGTAAGAAAAAAGAAGATACACTATTTTCTTGTCTGACATCTCTTCTAAAATGCTCATTAACATCTTCATGTTGTGCCATTTGCCATGACACCTTTTGCAAAATCAATAAATAAAACGTATTAAACTTAGAGGGCCTATTTGCATTTTAAAGTCAGGCCACAAAAGATTACACCTGGAAAAAGTTCAAGAAAACGACAAAATATTCAGATATAAATGTAAAATAAAAATGAATTATGTTAAAAACAAAATGATCTCTTATTCGACTTGTCCTCTTCAAATGAATTCGGAAAAGTTTACAATGAGTGTGTCTAGAATTTGTAAAGCTATTCGACTGGGGAATGTGGATTTTGTCTCTTTATTTCACATTTCTTTTTAAAAGTAAATAAATAAAAATAAAAGTAAATAAAAAATAACGTCGAAAGTTGCAAATGTAATAAAATGTCGAAAGTTCAACGAGATCTGATGTCTCTTTTCAAAAAAAATCTTTTTTCAAACCTTTAGGCCTCAATTTTAGTGCAGAGTAAATATCAAAATGAAAGCTTCTTGTTATTGTAAACGATCTTGAACAATGTTGTGACATGTGAGTGGCAGGAAAGTACAAACATGAATTTCAGTGAGAAACCTTTGTTTTGAATATATATGCTGTGCAAATAAAGAAAGCACGCTTCTTTCTGTCTTTCTTTCCAATGGCTGCTTCCGTTCGCACTTCCTGTTTCACACCGAATGGATATAATTCCCATGATTTAACACAACATCAAGCAAAGCTCAGAAACTGTGAAGAATTATTTATTTTAAAATAATTCTCTTTGTAATTATGAATGTGTGTGAAAGATCAGTTGCGCCTAACAAAACACCTCGATTACTGGAGGCTAACGCGTTCAAAGAGGACACATTTTGCAAATAAAATGTTCAACATTTAAAAATGTAGAGTAACAATGGGGACTAGATTAATAAAACCCCATCTTCCTTTTCGCAGAGACAGTTCCGCTCGTCAGGATAATATAAATCTATTGAATCCATTAACAGATATCGCATTTATAATATTATATACAGAGTGGGATGGATATATTGTCGTCTAAATTACGCAAAAATGAAAATAACACTGACATCTCATTTTAACAGATATATCTACCAGAATTACACAAAAATATCTTGAAATATTAAAGAGTAAATTTATTCAATAAAATCGTCATTAGCTTCAGCTACGGCCTCCAGACGACTTCGGAATCCCCTGCGACTCTTCTTGGTGGTCTCCTTTTTTAAGTTGGTGAATACTGCTATAATCCTTGTCTTCATTTCATCTTTGGTGTTACAAGGAGTTTTGTTGATATCTCACTCAACTGCGTCCCACACATAATAAGCAAGGGTGTTGCAGTCCGAGGAGTAAGGTGTCCAAATGTAATGGTCACAGAAATTGTCTAACAGGTATAACAGTGTTCTCCTACTTGTGTGGCATGGTGCAGAGTGCTATTGCCAGACATAAGTTCTTCCAGCAGCCAGCGTCTTGACCCAGGGCAGCAATACCTCCTCAAGGCACTTAATGTAGGTTTCCGTGTTGAGTCTGAGACCCTCACTAACAAATTCGGGAGTTCTTTTCTTATTAGAACGATCAGAGTGAGTTTTCCGAGCTGCTGTGCCTTCCATTAGACTTATCCAACTCTTTCCGAATCCTGTTTTGTCCTCAGATTGACACCCATACTCTCTGGAATGTTCGTTCCGGTGCGAATGCATGCCGTTTTCAAGTTTTTGGCGGAGTGAATTGCATCATGGTGCTCTTTTTCTGAGACGGCATATATATATATATATATATATATATATATATATATATATATATATATATATATATATATATATATATATCAAGCAGCTTCTGTGAAAACTTAGAATGATAATAAAACTAAATGTTTGCTGCTAGTTAGCACATTGAAAGTGAGGTGTCTTGGTTTGCGATATGAACGTGCCCCACTGATTGTACCCACTTATTTCAGTACAAAAAATAATAAAAAGTAGAAATAGCGCAAGAGTTTAATACGCATAAGTTAAATGTACCTATTTGGGTCAGAACTGCCAGTGACATAGTGGAGTTTATCTTTATGCCTTTGACGATAACGCAGCAATTATTTCTGAATTTTAAATTGGCTGATTTGATCTTTGCATTGCTATAAAAGTCATAGATTTATAAACACAAATTTCATTGGTTTATTTATTCTAAACAAAATTTAATGATTTTAAACAAAATATTGTTATCAGTAGCAAAAAGTTTTGAACCTTCAAATAAGCATGGTTTTAATATTCTTTTCAATATTGCTACATCAAATGAAGCCACATCTATTCTCATTTAGTTCTCATATAGTTAATAACTACAGGCCTTATGTATCAGTGGGCAACGGATTTACGATTGGCAACTTACGCTATATATTCTTTTTCAGAGCTTTAAAACATAATTCGAATCTATAAAAGAAAAAAAAAACCTCCCATTGTCAACATGCACCAGGTGACGTAAGTGCAGTAGAACAAGTGCATGAAAGCAGAAATTTCAGATGGTGAAACTATGATACCTTTTAACCCGTTTAGGAAATATATGTTCAAAAGAAGAAAAAGGTGTAGAGGTATCATTCAAAACAAAAAACAAAAGGAAAAATTAGAGAAATACACACTTTTTTTAAAGCATCAAAAATATATTCTGGCTTATCACCAAAATAAATAAGGATCCTCGCCCTTCAACATGTCAAAAAGCTTTGATTGAAATCCCGAGGTCATTGGAGGAAAACGGATGTGCAAGTTTGGACGGGTTTGCCGCGCTTTCATCAAACGTCATCTAATTTTATCGATGTGTGCCTGAGCCCACAGGTTTGTCTCGTGTCACACGTTTCAGCTCAACCAACATTTCTAATCTCTTTGCTGAATTTAGTGAAATGACTAACCACAATAAGTTTTACGTAGCTAATATATGACACTTTAGTGAAATAACTAACCACAATAAGTTTTACGTAGCTAATATATGACACTTTAGTGAAATAACTAACCACAATAAGTTTTACGTAGCTAATATATGACACTTTAGTGAAATAACTAACCACAATAAGTTTTACGTAGCTAATATATGACACTTTAGTGAAATAACTAACCACAATAAGTTTTACGTAGCTAATATATGACACTTTAGTGAAATAACTAACCACAATAAGTTTTACGTAGCTAATATATGACACTTTAGTGAAATAACTAACCACAATAAGTTTTACGTAGCTAATATATGACACTTTAGTGAAATAACTAACCACAATAAGTTTTACGTAGCTAATACAGTGTAACCCGGATATAAGATACCCGGATATAAGAGAAACCCGGATATAAGAGAGGTTTTTCTCTGGTCCCAAATTAGAGCCTGTGTTAATAAAACAAAATAGACCAAACCCGGATATAAGAGAAACCCGGGTATAAGAGACTGATCAAGTCCCGACAACTCTCTTATATCCGGGTTACACTGTATATGAAACTTTAGTGAAATAACTAACCACAATAAGTTTTACGTAACTTTCCTTAATCCGAACCGCTATCTATAACAATATCTTAATTTATTTTTTAATTTTTTTACTGAAGGAATCATTGGTGAGGTTCCAAACATCTACCCATACCCGATTTGCCTAGTCCTATAAACTGTCATTAAAAGGGTCAGTATTAATAGACAAATTGCTACAGATTTACAACCAGGAGCAATTGGTTTCAATTTAGTGTCTCAACTAAATGAGACAAATGAGGTGATACCTGACCGGAAATTAAAAACAGAACTTTTTATGGATAAGCCGGGAAATTTGGTTCGAACTCAATCAAATTACATCCAAAACAGAAAAAAAAAGGAATTAATTTCGCGCCCCAAAAAATGGTCATGGGTTAGTGGAACATAATTTTTACCTCCGATATGTGACTTCCTAACTTTTTGGGCTTGAAACCCCTGAAGTACTATTCCTGGGGCATAGTCAAGTGGGATACCAATTAACAGCCCCATAATATAAAGGACTCATGGAAGGCCACCATCATAGAAGTGATGAACCACTTAAGCCGGGCATGCTTCAGAGCCAATAAGAAAGTCATTCTCTAATAAGAGGTAAATTTTATTGAATAAAATTTTACTGTTCAATAATTTGAACGGCATACTAATGTAACAAAGGTAAAATTCCTGTTACCTTTATCATCTGATATTAAATATAATATATAATACAGTCTATGACGTGTGGTCATGAAATTATTGCACATATTATATATGCTGAGGTTGACGAAAGATTTAACGGAATTTTCACAGAATGATGGCAACAGTTATATGCGCGGACTGTGTAAAAACCGTAAGGTTTGGCGCAAGTGTAAACAAACCGCAACCATTTTCATGAGTAAACACAACACTTCAGTGTTCCAAATTATTAACGAGTGACTTCATAATCGTGCAATTATGGATCGCAATTGTAACTTAACTGCTTCTGAGAAGTCTGTTATAACATCTGAACTTGCAATGGGTAAATCAACATTAGAAATATCCAGAATGATTGGAAGATATTACCAAAGTGTGAAAAGGTTTGTTGCAGCTCCTACGAAGGTACGTAAGAGGACCGATAAGGGTCACTAAGGAGTTGTTTCCCAGTGTTCTCCGCCGCGAATTAAACATCAAGCTGTAAATAACCCAGGCCTTACCAGCAGAGAACTTTTCAGGCGCACCGGAGAACCATCTGTGTACAGAACTACTCGATGTTGTCTTCAGAAAAAGGTCGGGAAATCATTGAGAGCAGTGACAACGCCTCCATTGACAAAAAACGTACAAAAGCGTCTGAAATAGACAGAAGTTAACATGAAGTTTGACTTCTCGGTTTTGATCACGGATGAATCTCGTGCTACCATTGATGGCCTTGACGGTTGGAGCAAAGGTTGGGTTGTAAACAGACGACACCATCATCAATACTTGAAACACCGACAAGGAGGAGGAGGAGGTATTATCAATTGGGCTGGTATCATTGGAGGTAAAATAGTTGGTCCGTGGAAAGTTCCTGACGGTATTAAAATGACTGTAGCCTTCCCGAGAGAGCACTTTGAACCGTGGTTAAAAAAGCAAACAATCACGTTCAGGAGAACCATCGTATAATGCTCCCTTGCATGCAGCGCATAAAACTAGGGAGTACCTGCAACAATTAGGTTTTTGTGGACCTTGGAAAATGAACTGGCCGGCCAATTCTCCAGATTTAAACCCAATCGAAAACTTGTGCGGCATTCTGAAGTGACGGGTTTACAAGAATGGACGCCAACTTAGAAGCTAGGGGGACTTATGGCAGGCAGTAGTGAATGTATCACATGGAATTACACTAGGGGAGATCCAGAAATTGACATGTTCCATAGACCAGCGCCTTATCCATGTCATTTCAAGAAGAGGATCACATATCCCTTATTAACCAGCTCCACTATTATTATTTTTTTTAACTCTGTGTACTTGTTGATTTCTATTTATTTCATGTCGGTTACTGTATGTAGCCATAACAATCTGTATATGAATCAATTAAAGCGTTATTTTCTTGTTTACATGAGTTTTAATTACGCCTCAATAATAATTTGGAACAGTTATAATTTAAGTAAATTAAGTAAATGACCGTAGTTTCTGTATATTTTTGCGAAACCTTTTACAATGTATGCACATATAACTGTTGCCATCATTCTGTGAAAATTTCGTTAAATTATAACGTGTAGTTTTTGGACAAAATGGAACATTTTCACTTCGTTAACCCTAGAATACTAACCATCAATTATAGTTACACCACTACTAACCATGGATATATCATACCCGATTTTGAAAATATAAAAAAAAACAAATGTTAAATATAAATCTTTATTTGAAATATTTTCCATGCAGGCACTTCAAACTTTGTACTTTGAGTTAACATTAATAGGAACTGAAAAACATGTTATTTAGGTAAGAAAATCAGGTACTGAAAATTGTAATTAAAAATAGGAAAATTTGCGCTGGGTAGTATATATCCATGATTAGTATTCTAGGGTTAATAATTCGTCACGCAGTGTAGATGATAAGCTAACCTACTTGACAACCACTTTGACCCTTCTGATGACTCTTGTCCAATAAGAGTTTTATCTCCGAAACACAAGCAATGACAGTTATCAGTGTTCAAGTGTATCGTACAGGTTCAAGTGTATCAAAGTGTTCAAGTGCATTTGAGACAGTAAGATTATTATAGGTTAGTGTAATATCTTGCAGAATAAGGTACTGAAGCTAGAATATACCTGGAGATGGCCAATGTCTTCGACGTGTATTGAAAGCATCGTTTCAATAGACATTACAGTGCTGCCCTTAAAACCAATTAAGTAGAATTTGGACAAAGCACTGTATCACACATAATAAGCATTCATCAGTGGCGCCAACTTGAACTTATCCCCTTAAGACGAGAAAGAAGTGATGAGCATTTCTCCCTAACACTCCTAAAAAGAACGCAATTGTGTCAGAATAAAAATACATGCAGAATAAAAACAACAACAACAAACAACAACAAACAACAACAAATGAGTTAAAAGGTGTTCAGAGAAACAAAGTGGAAAAAGGGCCATAAAGAAAATAAAAAAAATAAAAAATAATAATAATGATGAATACGGAAAAGGAGGAGCCTGTTTGTTTGGTAGTTATAGAACCTTATTGCAAGTGAAGGCCTGATGAGAATTAACTGAAGTACGCATGTTGTCAATGGCCATGAGTCCGTTTTAGAAACACAACAGGTATTACGCTGTTTTCCAAAAATGTGTATATAAGGATCCAGAATTTGACTATTAATTGTCTAGAATAAGAAACAAAATTAATAAGTTACTCTTTAGAGGATAAGTTTTTCTTCTCTTTTTCACCGTTTCGATATCTATTTTATTGGAGGAAAGATATCAGTAAAGATCCTTTTTTCTTTTCTGTTTTCCATTCTTTTATCTTTTTATTATTCTTTTATCTATCTATCTATATATATATATATATATATATATATATATATATATATATATATATATATATATATATATATATATATATATGTAAATGAATAAAGACAAAAGGAAAAGTTATCCTAGCCGACGCGTTTCGTCTTCTGAAGGACTTTATCAAGAGAAATCGTCAGAGGATGAAACGCGTCAGCTATGATAAGTTTTCTTTTTTCATTTATTCATATTGTCCTTTAAACGATATACTCTATCTGAAATTTTACACATACACATACACACGAATATATATATATATATATATATATATATATATATATATATATATTACAATACACAATGACAGTACACCACTGCGCTTCATTTGCATACGAACATCATGCCAGATGATCATTATATCTTCATTTTTACTTAAATACAATTTCTAACATAGCTAATAGTGCCTTCTGGTTTAAAGGGTTCTATTTCTTAATTATAACAATAAATTCATTACATCTGTATCAACGAACAAGTGGACCATCTTCCTTGTCAGATTGCACTAACTGACATCTCTGTTAGGGTCAATAAGTACATTTTTTCGAAGATTTAAGTTATAATACACTAAATTACTATTTCAGATTTAAATGATCCATCCAAAAGAAGAGTGTTTTTCATGGTAACATTTGTGTCTTAATGAATTCATTTCATAAGAAGTCATTTACTTAATGGTCAACCAGCTGAACACATTAATTGAAGATTGAAGAGAAGACAGTAAGTAACTAGCTCCCTGGCCATTACTTCACTCCAAGTCGCCATATTTCCGATATTACTAGAACAAAACATGTTTCATGTTTATACCAGCCTTTATGGCAATTATAACGTTCGTTTCAACATTTAATAAAGGCAGCGACAAGAACTGAAATTCTGGTAAAGAGTTTTGGCTTCAAATTACAAATTCCATTTCACAAATCATAAACACTAAATTTGAATAAACATTTTTTTAACAAACGTTTTTATTGTAGCTTTTTAGTACAGTTTTAGGAAGAAGGTTAAAGGTTTAAAACTCTGCACAGTTGAAGTCACGTAACTTTGTAAGGGAATACAAAAGTACAAGCAACTTCCATAAACTGTTAACATTATCATTAATATGTAATATAGTTTCTCTGCGTTTTCAATATAGTTTGTTTTTAAATTTAATTGACTTGTCTACTATAGTTACACCAAAACGTTTTCAAAAGAACTTGATGTAATTTATGCCAGTTTTCAAAAAATCTCCTGAGCCGACCAAGCATAGAAATGAATACAATATGGGAACCAGTAATAAGGAGTGCTAGAGAAAAGCAATATAAGTTCTGGTAAAAAAAACAACAAAAAAACAATGCAATAATTATAACAGAAAAAATTGTAATATGAACACTGGTAAAATAATGGTTACTGAGATATTAGATTTATAAGTCTCAAAAATTCATACACAGATGACTTCAATGACACATGGCCCAGTGGATAAAGACGTTAGTTAGATTCAGTGACCAGACACAAAGAGTTGTGAATTCAGTACTAAAACTTGGAGATTTGATTTAAACGGAAATAACTGAAACTAGAACAATCTACCCCGGTTCGGTTCGAAATTCCAATTCCCTGATGAAGGCCGGAGCGTACAACGGCTGAAACGTTATGAATATGGCAATGAAGATGAAGATAACAGTCCGAGTAATATAAATAATGCAAGTAATCACTATTTACATTATTCGGACTATTGTTCCCATCTTTGTTGCCATATTTATCACAACGTTTCAGCCGTTGTACGCTCCGGCCTTCTTCAGATGGTTGAATGTCGAACTGAACTCTTTATTTCGCTCGCTGCGGTAAACTGTTCTAGTTCCACGTGCCATGTTTAATGGATGTCAGTTATCAGTTATCTCCTGTTAATTCCCCTCTCCAACGTGAACGTGGAATAGTCCTGATTTTCGTCTTTTACGAGGTTAAGACATTTCCACCTTTTATGAAATAGTGACGTCTTTGGACTGAAAAGCCCTGTAAGGCATGTAACTGCTTCGTCAAACGTTAACTCATTTGAATTTTTGGCAAGATGTAATCCACAAATTTTGTGTATTCGTCAGTTCCTAATTTTCTGAGTAACAGACGTAGCTTCTTTGCTTCTGTCCAGTTTTGACAATCGACGTTGAAGATGTCTTCCTGTCGTCGGAAATAGTCCCCGAAATTTTTAACCTCTTCTAGGGAGAAATTGAATGTTTCTATCGTATTCTACACTGCGTCTTGGGAAAAAGTCGCCTCTAAAGCTAATCATATAAACAAACAGCACATTAAAAGTTAGGTCCAGGCGGAAAAATAAAACATAAGTTTAAGTTTAAATTCAAAGATGAGAATATTTGGTATCTACAAAAGTTGCCGGTACTTTTTTGACTATTTTTTCTCTATTTTGTAGTATCGTCGCACATTAAAAATGAAAGCACGAGATTAAATTTCGTGTATTTAACATTAGATTTTATTCAACTTCTGACTTAGTCAATTACTGTATGGGTGCGGCCATGGATCCTCATCTAAACGTGAATCTTACATTCTCGTGTGCGATATATGACCGGCTGCCTTTCGGGTAGGTATTTATATAAATATCTGCCAATTAGCAGGCGTATATCAGGTGCAGTTGGTACCAAACATCTGGACCTGCATTCGGCGACCAGGAGGTCATTTGTTAGATCAACCCTGCACATGGCTTCTTTGAAGGACACTGAGTGCAAGTCTGTTCTGCATTATCTGGGGAGAGACACATACTACACTTAATAATACTTAGTACATAGATTTATTAATTATCAAAATATTTTTGAAGTTTTCAATTTCCACTCTGATAAAACGACTTTG
>OZ038476.1:98068498-98080998 GCA_964036315.1 Acanthosepion esculentum
AGTAGAGAGGAAAACTGGATGAGGAGGTCAGAAAAGGAAGGGGATTATTATTTCAACTTAGAGCTAAAGCGATCAATTAGAAAAGATCCAACTCAATTTATTAGACGTTTGTCACGTGAGAGACGAGTTTCAGCTATGAGAGTCCAAAGAGTAGTGAAAAAAGACTTGAAAAGGATATCGTATATGAAACCTGTGAGGCATCTTGTTACTCCAGGACAGAAAGTTAGAAGGTTAGAGGGCGAAAATCATTTTGAATAAGTTGGAATATATATATATATATATATATATATATATATATATATATATATATTGTGTATATTTAGGCAGATGTATTAGGTGTATTTATTTTAAGTAAGTTCCTTTCATAATGTCTGATAAGCTTAATAACATTATCATTGAAAGACGAAAGGAAATCACCATATTGATACATGTTTTAATACTATCTAAGCTTTCGGTTTACATAAGCCATTATCAAAGAAGACAATTACATTTCAATATATCAAACTTGTAACAGAAGAAGCGGAAATAAAACATGTTTCAATGAATGATTGCTGCATACATACATACATACATACATACATACATACATACATACATGCATGCATACATGCATGATTGCTGTCGGCTCTCTACATGAGTATGGCCATCATTGATATGTTCGATCAATAATTTTGGTTCTCGTGAGAACGAAAATGGTTCTTGAAGCCAACAAGTGACTTGCGATGCTTGTTTCAAATGTGACAAACTAAATTGTTTTGTACGGTGCCTGGTCTGTTTTGTAAAGCCTTTTCAGTTTGCTCGTGAGTTTTCATGTGACAGGTGAGACAAGAGCGGTTTCTGCAGGTTTTCTGACACATCCTGCATGTTATTTTCCGTGTCGTACTGATCATTTTTTGTGAAAGATCTAGAAATATGTCTGTTCTTCTAGCTAAAGTGACCTGCATACTCTGCCGCATCCATCACATGTAAATTGATGGATTGCTGGATGAATTATTTCTCCCGCTGCACGCTCCAACCCATTACATGTTCTTGGAAGATCTTAATGCCTTCATAAATTGTACGCCTTATTGTTGTGGGGCAGACCCCTTTTACACAAGATGTACTCGTCCAAAGTATACTTATACTGACAGAGAGAATACCTGCAGGTGGAGATACGTTGAGTCAGGGTGAGAGATACGGAGACAGTACACACAGGGTGTTTTGAGAGAGAGAGAGAGAGAGAGAAAGAGAGAGAAAGAGAGAGAAAGAGAGGGGGAGAGAGAGGGAGAGAGAGAGAGAGAGAGAATTACGGCTTCACTTACAGAGACTTGTACATATACTTTCTACTAACCCGCATTCCTGGACTACTAATCTTCACTTCAAGTCTGTATTCCTACGTTTAATACACTTATTTTTCTATCTCAATTACTGGCGTTGTTTATTTATTTGTGCAGGATTCCATTCTCGGAATCCACAACACCTATATTGATCATAACCAGCAGTTTCCTCACGCAGGATCATCTACATTGCAGTCCCTTTTAAGCAGTCCTTGAAGCGCTTTGGTTTATGTTGAGGTCGAGTGCTGTAGATTATGTTGTCGTAAAGCATTTGTTTGGGTATTTTGCTAGCATCAAGATGAATGTGTGAGCCTGCCCAGCAAAGCCTGCCCAGTGAAGCCTGTGGCGATGAATCTGTACTTCGATTCTTATTCTGTTGGCCTTTTCGAGGATCACAGTGTCTGGCAGATGAGATACCTAGTGAATGACAATAATCGATCTTAAACGTCGTTGGTGGAATCTCTCCAGAGCATTTAAGTGTAAGTGGTACTCAACCGATGTCTTACAGGAGTAGATCAGACACACCAGCACAGAGGCATTGTAGACTGCCATCTTTGTGCACTTCTTAAATCCAGGATGATTCTATACATGATAGCATCCAAGTGATCGCCTCCATACCGAATGATTTCAGCAAATATGCAGTTCTCTCCGGCAGCCTTTCCCATATTTAGCTTACTGATATATGCTTTTAGCTCCTCCATGGTAGGAGGATCACTCATAGATTCCACAATGCGTCTTTGCTGGAGGTGGTTATTTCCACCATGTTAGTAAAGAGCTTCGTGTCATCTTTTGATCTAAGAGGCGTTACTGGGGTCGTTCTTAAGCCAAAGACCTGCGTCATGAGGTTGTACAGTTCTTTACTATTCTTTCTGGATGCAACAGACTGCATTTATGCGGCTAAGTCTGACCACCAATCTCATGAATCCTACCCTGAGTACTGACCTCTGCTTCTTTGAATTGCCTTTCTAACTGTAGTTGGATGCTCGTCCTTTTTGTAGCATGCTTTCTTGTATCTTGTTCTTATTTAAGAGAATATCTTTGGTGACTTGATTGTTTTTATCAAACCATTCACGACTTTTACCTAAAACTAAACTCAGAGTCTCTTGTATTGTATATCTGATCACGAGCTTTTCAGATAGTTCAGTTAACCCCGATTTTCAATTTGAGCTTTCAGAGATTTTCAAGTTTCTTGAGAATGGTGTTTTACACATTCAAACGCTTTGGTAACTTCTCAGTAATGCGATTTCGAGCAGTTGGCTTAATGACCAAACCCATTTTGGTACGTACAAATGCGTCTTCAGTCAAACAGTTCGTACCTCGTAGAGATCTTATATTGCAGACATCCTGCATGTCACATGTGCGGACTATAACGTAGTCCAGTAGGTGCCATTCACGAGACATTGGGTGCATCCAGATTCTTATATTGTCGCCTTTGTGTTGGAAGTGTGTATTCACAATGTGAAGCTGAAACTTTGTGGACAGTTCAAGAAGCAACTCACCGTTGCTATTCATTTTACCTACTCCGTATCTCCTCAGGCAACCCCAGGTCTCCCAGTCACTTCCAACCCTAGCACTAAAATCTCCTAAAAAGATGATTTTATTGTTCTTAGGAACTTATTGAGTGAGATCTTGCAATGCCTCGTAAAATGAGGACTTTGCATCTTCGTCTGAAACAAGTCTAGGCGCAGAAGCACTAATTAGCGTAGCATATCGACTACTTACAAGGTACATACATACTTATGATTAAATAAGTAACAAGTAGGAAATACTTATAAATTTGACATATTTCACTATTTAGTTCCATCTGAAATTTTGAGAGTGAAATTATTCGAATTTATATTTCAGCTTATAAATGCTATACTGTTTTGTTTTCATTGATTTTGTAGGCGTCTATATTGGTATTATTATTTACGTTTGTATTAAATTTTAAGTTTGCCTTTTGTTTTAATTGGTTGATCTGTTGTCTATGGTTTATCAACCTTTTGCAGGTTATTTAAAGCCAGAATATATTTTCAGGTTGAAAGAAGGTTTTTTGGAGATAATAGTGATATTCTGATATAAATCTTACTAATTTACCTATAGCTGCGAGGAGAAGATGTGGATACATACCTTACCCAAAGGGTATTTTCGCGTAAGTGAATATAACGGACCCGATTGGAATTGGAACTCGGCTCTCTGATTAACAATTTCGAGTCGTTATCCATTACATCATCCGCACATCCACGCTTACAGCATCTGGTATTCCCAAGCGGTCAATATGGGTACAGACCAAGATTGACATTGCTTAACTTTGGCGAAGTAGGGGAACCGTTGTTTCATCATGATATGGCCGTAAGACCTGTTTTTTTCCAATGGTTTTGAGGACGCCACGTGTATATCTCATGGCGTTTGTAAGCTTAATTCTTTAATGTTAGTTTATTGTTTGGAGGAGAGAGTAATAACCGTTAAAAGCTAAGAACTTCGTATTTAAAAGTTTGTAAATGAAATGCATATAAAATATTACCATCGGAACATTAATATTAGAGGGCTTGTAAAATAAGAAAAGCAGGAATTATTGGCTCGGGATGTTGATCGTCTAATAACCATAGTATACACATTGGACAACGGCATTAAAAGAAATATTAATAAAATTTAATCTTTCCTCGTAAAATCTTTGAAGAGCATAGTGCATGGAGGTTCGAAAATGGCTGATAAGAGTTATTTACAAAATTGCAGAAAATGAGAAATCACACTGATTTGCACTGTGCCTTCAAGTTGAAAACAGCTCTGTTGATGATTAAATGTTAGCTGTAATAAGACGAATGTTCGAGGTGAAATGTGAAATACGACAAATGCATGCATTTTGTATTTTTTAAGTATGTTTCATGAATGTCGGTGCTATAAAGAAATGTGGGCATTTATAGTGTTACATCCGGGTATCACGAGTTGTGTAGCCTTGTCTTGTTTTTGTTTTATTACTTGGTAAAAATGGTTAAACCCAAAAGATGTGTTCCAGTGTCGTGAGTGAGAAAGCCCTAAATGAACGATCCCAACTAAAAAGATAAAACACACACACACACACACACACACACACACACACACACACACACACACATACATGTATATATATATATATATATATATATATATATATATATATATATATATATATATATATCAAGGTAAAACTCCGTAGGTAAATAATCCAAGTGAATCCTAATAATATTAATATTAAAATTGATCCACAAAGAAAGTTCAATGTATTTATTACAGAGCATATATAAATAAATTACATATAATAGAAATTCAATTATATATATATATATATATATATATATATATATATATATATATATATATTGGTGCTGATCAAATCTTTGTCTTGGAGCTAGTAGTTATAATGTTAGTATTTAGTTTATCGAGTTCAGTAGACAAATAGTTTGTTGGTAGAATTATAATTATATATATTATCGTTTTGTTGTTTATTGTATTTTTTAATGAATTTTGTTTGCATTTCGTCTTGTGTCAACTATGAAATGATAAGGTTTGTTTGTTTTGATTTTTTCAATATAATCTTTTTCTTCATTTAAATATACGGGGCTGCATATTTTAAGAGTGTATGTATAAAGTCACTATATACATTAACATGCTTAACTCACTAAATCTAAAGAAAAGTTTCATATATATATATATATATATATATATATATATATATATATATATATATATATATATATATATATATATATATGCAAAGGAAATTCAGTTTATCGACAAGGTTCCCCATAAGCGGTGTTCTTGTGTATTCATTCTTAAAATGTTTAAAATGCAGTCCACTTAAATATATCTTACTTAAAACTTTACTTACATCAGGTACATGGAGGACGTTTTAATTTATATATTCCGAAAACAAAATCCTACCAAACATTATTTAAAAGAAACATAATATCGAACCCACTTTCGAATTCACACACGAAGCATAAATGGACAACATTCTACATTTTTCAACATTATTCATTCAAAGCAATAACAAATTGAATTTCAAGTTTTACCAAAAATCAACAACTACAAATTAATTTTTATTCTCATTGCAATAACAAGATAAAATCAGGATTATTTATAGGTTTCTAAGGGCTCACAAACAATGAAAATAAACGGAATTTAAAAATAATAAACAGGGAACACATGACGTCCAGACAGCCAATGAAAACAAAGCAACAGGGAATTTAAAAACTGAAATAAAACACCGAATCTTCCATTCCCTGCATTTCTGATGAAGCCGAATAAATGGTGAAACATGTCAAATTTATAAAAATTTCTACTTAATTTCTTTAATCACAAGACTTTTGTTGGTGTAGCGATTACTACTATGTTTGACACGCCTACATTTTTCTCAACTGTGATTGGTCAAATAATAAATACTAACTATCACAGGACAATTTACTGATCGCATTCACCACACTGAATTTTTCCTACTGTTAATTCACAAACAGGCTTTTGTTACAAAATCACCGATTGGGTAATTTTTCATCCAATCCGATATTTTTTGTGTGCTCTCGAAATTTCTCCCGCCATTCTCCTTGGAGCCTACCCATGGTTATATAAACCGGAATTCGTTCCAAAAATAGACAGTAGAGGCAGAACTCAGTAGAACTCAGCAACTCACACGCGTCTGCACAGACTATTCATTCTACTCACTGCACGCACGCACGCACGCACACAGAACTTAAATATCATTCACTATCAATTCTATGTAACAAACCAAGTTGCAACAGCTCTGTTAGTCATATCTAATCCACAACTGATTTATTACATGTTCTTCTAAAAACATCATTCTATCTAATAAAGAACTTTGAACATTCTTTCAGAAAACGTGTTTATTTACATTTAATCTTTCAGCTAACAGATAAGGGGAAACAACTCCTCCTATCTTATTGTTTCACACATTACAAAAAATGTTTTGTATTTGTTGATTTTAATACATATTTTATCGTTGAAACAAAAATCGGTTTTCCATTGTTTTTCCTTGATACAAAAATGTATAATTGTTAAATGCTATTCAACACCACATCAACCTTTTCAACACAACCAGCATTTACATTGGGGTTTGTTTTACTTTTTCGATTCCTTAAAAGTGAAACAACATCCTCATTTGAGATAGTCGACTTCTATCGCAAGACTTGACTTTATCAGTCTATATTTTTTGTTTACTTTAAAGTGTTGAATGTGGGAAATTAGAATTATAAACTAGAATTATAGAAATCGGTTTCACTATAATTGTGAAAACTGAGAAAGTGGTTATTGTCGTCATGCGTTTCCTTTCTTTCTTTTCTAAATTCTTCTGACACTGAGTTGTAGCAGCCAAGGCTGTATTACGAACAAAGTCACTTCAGTAACAGAAGACATGAAAAATGTGTAAAAAATTTAACAAAAACCATCGTAAAATTATCGTATATTTTTGAAACACTACTCGATATGAAAAAGCAAAGAAAACGCCTGAACAGAAAACAGACAGATTCATTTGACTTGCAAAGTACATACCTTCCTGTTTATTCAGTTATTTTATCTGCGTCCGTAAACTCAAAGTCTTAGAATTTATGTTGTTGTTTTTAAATGGAGGGAGGTAGACGCAGTAATTCACATGTTTATTGTTGATTTAGTTTAATAAAAGTAAAAAAACAAAAAGGGGAAACTTATACGAGACAAATTCCAAAAAATATTTTCCGAATATTTTATTTAAAATACTCCGAAATTATCTAAACTTTATGATGACGGAAAGGTTTCGTCATTTAAAGACAGTCAGTGGCGCCTGTTTATCCTTCCTTGACTCCCTCCTTATGTACTTTGAGTTGACTATAGTCGACCACTGAGGAGATTTAAATTTCTCATACCTTACTATTTCCTTATGTCTCATCGACATATTACTACTTATTAAAAGAAAGTATATCTTTATACTTAATGAAAAATAAGGGCATGAATAGATGTAAGACAAAGACACCAGCACGAATTTTTATTTACGTATTAAATGAAAGTTGAATGTCGTCTTTACTTGTGTCAGAGTCGATATTTATCTGCATATTTTTCAAACACAGTCCAAACTATGCCACAAGGTTATTTTAATATCAATTTTATCACAAAAAATAATTCTTCTACTTTTGCTGCAAACATCTGTGTATTCTTGACCTTCATATCTTACTGTAATTTTTTATACTAAAGTGCACCCACTGCAGGGATCAAGATCCACTTACTGCTAAAATGGAAATTATAAACGAGTTGTGTTATATGAACGAAAGAGAAGGCAGAAGAATATGAAGATTATGAGGATAAGGAGGATATATAACGATTGACTCTTGTTTTGAAGTGGTTAAGATTGTAGTGCTCAGGAAAGCATCCACGAGGGTGTTTGTTCCGTAAAATGGCATTTCTTAGGGATAAAAGCTGCATGAGTCGAACTTCTTGTTGCGCTTAGAATACGGAGGAAATGAGGTTGATTCGACTCCGTGGATGTAGCATGGCATATTCTAACTGTAAATGTCTGATGGAATAAAAATGGAGCTCATTTGAACATTTCAAATAGCAATACAGTAGCAAGTAGGCTTGCGATGTTGCGTCTGTGGGGAAAGGGGCTGTAGGGTAGAAAATGTTCTCCCTTCACAAGACAGCAACTCTAGCTCAGATAGAGCAACAATAATCCATTTGGGGTTTAATCAGACTCTTGTAGAGATTAAACCAAATATGGCAGAAGAGGTCAGATACCTCCTGGGGAGATAGAATGACCTGACCACTTTTTTTTCCCAACCGCTTTAGCAATGGATAGTATATCTAAGTTCCAGTTTAGGTCTAGAGTGAAGACCCAACAGATGTTCAAAGCATTGAGAGTGGAACTGTTCATTGTGACTGGAGAAGATTCAGGTTTTGATCGGTGAGACGATACTCGCTTGGTTTTTGAGATGCTGGAAGTTACCAGCCAGTTTTCTTCACATTGCTAAGAAAATGTTGTTTCGGAAACAGACTGCTTTCTTTTCTAACCACCCACCCAAAACTAATTTGAAAGAAGTTATTCTGTCTTCTTCCTGAAGTTCTGAAATGGGCGGTTACCATGATGTTTTAATGTGGCTATTACTTAGTTGAGTTCAGTCAGTCTTAGACTAAGTCCAGCTGCAAATTACTACTGTATTTACTCAGATGACCGTTAAATATACCTTTTACTGTCTCGGTATTTATCCAAGACTGCACAAGGCGAGATGTGGCACAAGGCCGATTATTTTACCGGAGGCGATTCCGAGCCCGTAGGCTCGGACAAAAATTGCCCGTAGACCCCGTATACACGGTGTCAAGTAGCTGCCTACATCCCCAGACGAGACTCGACCCTTCGGTATGGTTTCGTCTGGGTTCCACTCCGCTCTGAGGCAGAGAGGTCGACAAGCAGAGTATTAGCAAAAGGTTTTGCTGACTCCCTAGTCCCACGTTCTGTTCTCACATTTTCCGTCACTCGGGGTATAACACATTTTGAAACAGATTTATTGCAAATGGTGTTCTGCTATGTTGGTTATTATGGTCGTACGCTTCAGCTTTCAGTATATGCCGTATTTGTTAAACTTCAATTCACGAAGATAGAGTTCTCATTCCACTATTCATGCGAACGGATATCATCTGTTAATTAATTAATTAATTAATTACTCCTGCTGCTTCTGCGCTGAACCAGAGTTGACAGATTACTTTTCAAGCAGCGAAATGAAAGTCCAAAGCTAATGAATTTAAATGTAGTAGAAAAAGTCAAAAGTCGCAAAATTTAAAATTTACTTACGCTTTCAAAAAATAAATAAGTAGTAGCCCAATTCGGAAACCCTGAACTACTTCCTAGATCTAAACTAGAATTCTCGACCACTTCATTAACGCTAATAGCCAATCATCTCTGTCGGAATATTTGAACTTAATCTTTGTTCTTTCCTGATCAAAGGCTCATATGTTTCGTTTCTCTGTTAACTTTATTGTTAACGTAATTAGAATATAGCATATGCAATGATACGTTCAATCTCCTTATTCTTCAATGTCGTTCCTTCTTCTCTATTTTACTTCTGGTATATTTGGGATATCAAATTGCCTAAATGAATGACTTGTTATAATTTCGTGTTTTTTTTTTTGTGCACCTAGAGTACGAAGTGATTTTTTAAAATTAGCACGCAACCCACAATTTCTCGAATCACAAAGCAACGTCATTTTATCTCCCTGGCACCCACTTTTTTTGTTGACCAACGTTTTTGGTGAACGCTTTTATTGAATGCACAGCTAGAAACATTAGAATAAAATAAATCCCTTGGGAATTATCATTGTGTTCTGAGTATAGAAAACTATTGCCTCAGGAAACAGAAAATATATAAATAAATAAAAGACGAAAACTATAAGTGGTACGTGTTCACCCTCGGGCAACATAACTCTACAGGACTCGCCCATTGAAGACGTCATGAGTCTAAATAAGAAACAAGATCTATTTTCCATAGGTGGGCATACAATTAATTAAACTTTCATGTTAGACGTAGATGTCAGTAAAAAAGGTTCACATTAAAATATTTATTCATTTTTATCTTCTGTTGTAAAAGTTTCTTTTTCTTGTTTTTAAAAGTCGTTATATTTGAACTACCTAAACTATTAGAGAAAAATACGATGGTAAAATTTGAATGGTAAACCTACAAAAATACTTTTGAATTCATTTTGCAAATGATTCCCTCACTCTGAACATCAAATATTACGAAACTTTATCCACTGAAAGATCGAGTGGGGAAGTAAAAAAATGGGGAGATTCTCGTTGACAGTTTGTTGTAATTTAACAAGGGAATTGATCGACGTAAGAGAAATTAAGGTTCATTGCTTTTTGTAGGAAAAATTGTCAAAATGTGAAGGAAGAAAAGACGAAATAATTTAGTGCTGCACTCCTAATCACAATTTTTAATTTATTTAAAGAAAACGGATATACAGTCGTACTTATTTTTTTTTAAATATGATGATTTCTGGATTGATCTCGTTTGGCTCAAACAAAACTAGTCTTCATTCTTTTATAGACCTGACAGCGTGTCATAAGAAGCGTTTCGGTAAAAACAAAAAGAAGACAAAAGAAAGAAACGACATGAGAAGTGGAGATAAAAATCCATACTAAGATGACACTTAAAAAATGCAACTATCCTAGCAGCCCTTACAAATAAATAAATGGAAAATAAATTCGGTTTTATTTTCTAAATTTATATTTTAATTTTAAATTTATTCTTACATTCATTCTGTCGCCATGTAAACCCGGTTGAACTGAATTATGTCTTTTGTTCATAAAAAAAATATCTCGCAGGTTCATGTAGTTCAAATCTATCGAGCTACATCTTAAATCGAATTCTTTAGAAAGCTTTTATATTGGAAATTTTAAGAATAATAATTTGATCGAAATGGGTCAGTGCATATTGGAAAGAATCAGACGTGTGTGTGATAATGAAATAAGCACATCCCATCTCCCCTCTCGCTTGTAACCACCCATCACAATAAAAAGCACGTTTTTTTTTCAGCGCTAAAGCTGAATTAATAAAATAAATCTTCTCAAGAGTTGTAACTGTATTACAAATGCGCACGCGCTAAATTTTCTACCGTGTTTTATTAAAAGCAAAAAAATTACAGATCATTTTTTGTGCATTTCTGAATAACTTGACCAACTCACACGTACGCAAACATTTACGTGTTTTCTAAGTTGTTAAAGCTGATTCTATAAAATGTAGTTTATCCTTTATTATTATTTAAAAAAATTTTTTTTTAACTGTTTAATAAGCTATTTCCCAAATGTCGGCTATTTTATTCAAATTGATTAAATAGAATATACTGTCAAGGGATCGATCAGTAAAACAAAAACAAAAAAAACAAAAAAAAATGACTTTCTATCGCTAACCAAATTCCTGAGACCGGAGCATTCATATTGACATAATTACAGCAGGACAAATAGAGCAGGGGTGGGGATGAAAGGATCAGAAAGGGATTCATCCAGAGAGAGAATCCGACTAATGAAAACCAAACTGGGTCGACTTGATACAGCCGTAAGGTTAGGTACAGCTGTCCTCAAAGGCTGAACACAACCACGCGCTGCCCGTCATGCAAGAAAAAGGAGAAAGACTAAGAAAGCTTGAAATGAATATTAAAGAATCTCCGAAAATGTGAAAAAAATTATATCATATGATTATATATATATATATATATATATATATATATATATAGAGAGAGAGAGAGAGAGAGAGAGAGAGAAATTGTGGACATAGAAGTAAACACTGCACATGATGACCGACAGCTTCATGCCTCAAGTGATAATGAAATGGTCTGATGATGTGATTATCGCTTGAGGTGTGAAACTGACAGTCACCATGCTGTGTTGTATGCCTGCATAAAGATAGCAAATTTTTAAAAGATAGCAATATATATATATGTGTGTGTGTGTGTGTGTGTGTGTGAATAAGAAGAGACAAGAGGAAAAATATACTTAGCCGACGTTTCGTCCTTGTCCTCAGAGGGACTTCATCAAGGCAATGATAAAGTCCCTCTGAGGACGAAACGCGCCGTCTAAGAATAGTTTTCGTCTTGTCTCTTCTTATTTGGTTTGTTTCTTTACAAATACACACTGTAGGAAAATAAATTACACACACATATACACATACACCCGCATACACACGCACACACTCTCATATATATAGTGCTAGTTTATGCATCCAAGCATATTTTCAACATGAAGATTCCCATTCCTAGGCTCCATCCCAAGCCACCCTGCCAACCAGCTACCTTGCAATGAGAGTGACTGTCTGTTGTTTCTGTTGCCCTTAAACGACACAGTTACAAAGCATTCATCAATTTACTATGCTCTTTGCTTCTTGTTTTATGAATGGAATTGCTTTTAAAGATAATAAATAAATGACCGCCCTTCTCTTAGAGGAAAGATCGTTCTATTATTTAAGGAAATACAATCACTACCAAGATTATAATTGATTTTTTTTAAAACTAAAGAAAAAAAAAACAATTAGAATTACATAAATCGGTTGAGTTTGCGCTGGAGACGGCGTTAACCTGTAGAAACAATGTCATTAAGAAGAGAATAGAACAACTTTAAACTCATTTAGAAATTTTTCTCATCGTGGTGAATTCTTTAGGGTTAAACAAGGCGTTCTTTTTTAAACAAAGAACTATATT
>OZ038476.1:98085998-98143498 GCA_964036315.1 Acanthosepion esculentum
GTAATAAGCATTTGAAAGAAATCACTCTCCCATAAATACCTACCACCCAAGTAGTAATAACAGTAGAAATTGTTACAACCACTGTAATCCTTTGAATTTCTGATGTGTTCGACAAATTGTCTTGCATATCGACACAACTCAACCTGAAATTTCTTTCCATAGGAAAACGTTACGCAAAAATCAGCTGTCTTAGATTCTTTGAATTCACCTGTAACTTTGAATAACATCTAAAACTTCATAGTCACCAACGAACGCCCTGCATTTTCCATCTGTTAACTAAACTCATAATTGGGTTATGAGATGATAATTTCGAGTCAATCTAAATATCATGGAAAGCAACGTGTATAATGGCAATCACTCATGTGTAATGGAGTGTTGTGCCGACTAAATGATAATCCGAAACTTGAATCTTCACTACTTAACATTTTATACACTCCAATATTTCGTCAGTTATTCTCTACCAATCTGTGGTGCGATCCGCGTCACCCGAGGGTCCGATACGTGGACCTTACATTCTGTTTGCGATGTGTGAAAGTCTGGAGTGGTTGTTTATATTCCCTAAGCTAAACTCACAGCTCAGTAGTAATCAACCTAGCTCTTTAACCATTACTTTACACTGACATCTTCAACAATGTATACTGAACATTGAGATTATTATTATTATTATTATTATTATTGGTTCAATTCTCTCAATCAGTAATTATGTCTGGTCACAAAGATTGACCTTTGTACAAAAAAGTGTGGAACACTGATTAGCATACTCATCTCTTAAATCGTTACTGCTTTTGTGATTTCGATCCTCATTGGGTGCCTACATTTCTAGCTGTGTGTCCTGCTGAGCTATAATATAGTGTTTGATCCAGTGAACTTTGAATTAGGAACAAAATTAAAATATTTCATATAACTTACTTATTAAAGAAGTCCATCTATAATAAAAAAAAATTAACTGGTCAAATTTTATGCAAGATATTCAAGGCGTTTTAGGGTTTAAATGGTGACATCGATTAAAATCAGTTTTATATATTAAAATAGTCTGATATAACTTTGATATATTTGAAGTAAAAAATATGTTCTTATCAGGGCTTGTTTTTTTATCTTGAGGTTTGGATAACACAATATTCTTAAGTTTTATTTCGTCTACCAGTATTCGAAGCATACAAGATGAGGCAAGCGCCCTATCTAGCTTTATGTAAGATTTAAATAAAAAAAAAGAATTAATATACGAGGGTGCGTCAAAAATGATCAGAACTTTCGCCATAACATAAATTTAGGTTTGTCGCACTGGCTTCTGCTCGTGCGTGCTTATTGTTGCTACTATTGTGGTCACGTGATCAAAGTTTGAGCGTGATCGCGTAGTTTTCTTGCTATCGTTAGTGTAAACATGTCCACTCAGCTAGCAGTGTGCTTCAAGTAAGAACAAAGAACAGTGGTACAAAGAGAGCATGATACCTCATTGATGATAACTCGCTGGTTCACCATTAATATGTCGAGGTTTGACGAATAGAAAATTTGTTGCTTTTTATGATTCTTATCAACTAAATAAAAATATTTTGTAATCTAATATATATATATATATATATATATATATATATATATACATATATATATATATATATATATATATATATATATATATATATATCTTCTCTCTCAATCTCTGATGACGCTTTAATAAAAGTGCAACATGTTAGATTGATATACGTTTCCTATTTTATCATATATACTTATATGTATGTGTGTGTGTGTGGGGGGTGCTGAAACTTTCCCTACCTTACCACAAAGGGATTCCAAAGCAAAATCTTGTATTTGGTTATTTGGTCAGATTCTGGAAAGTGAGTCGGGCCGAGAGTTTTTCAGTATCTCTCCAGAAAGATAGATAGATGGATAGATAGATAGTTGCCCGTGCCCGCGTGTGTCTTTGTTGTAGAATCAGCTACACTCTTTGGAAGAACTGATAAGAGAGAACTGCTACACAATGACCCCCAATAAGTCTCCAAACCGCCCTCCTCAGGTTTTGAATTCTGAATTCTCCTTTCTTTAGACTAACCAAAGCTTTAGTGCACAGTCTACCCTGCTATTTAACCTACTATATAATAATATGAGATAAAGTGAGATAACGATATATAAATTTTTATATGTCAAGAACAATATTGGGGGAAAATGTATAATAAAATGGAAAAGTTTTCGTATGACGCGTTTCGCTCTTTAGGACTTTATCGGACTAAATTTGTTATGTTAGTGCGACTCCACAAGCGCACGAACAAAGGATGCTGGGAATTTTATTTTTTATATATATAATCTCGCCGATTTCATTTAGATTCTTTTCGTTTTTCTTTTTATGTATAGTCACACCAACCTAACAAATTTAGCTCGATGAAGACCTAAAGGGCGAAATTCGTCACACGAAAACTTTTTACACTTTTCATACATTTATTTTTTACCCATTGCTTGATAAGATTAAATATTAATGTCAATAAAGGCTGTTAAAGAGCTCGATAAGAAGTATGAGAGAAATATTCTCAGCAGAAGTATTCGAAATCATAATCCAAAATAGACATAGATATTACATCCTTGTCAATCTGATAAAATGTCTTTACGGGGATGACTGAAGAGCGATTGATCTATAAATATATCTTGTATTAGTATTTTGCTTGTAAACATAGTGACGTCAATTCATAATGACATTAAAGTTTGTTAGTGAAGCTAATTGTCGGTTAGCGACGAACGGCATGAAAACCTCTTGAATATGAATTTCTTAAGTACAGATTTGATACCTAACAGAATAAGGAGAGGAATAAAATTATTAATTGATTCTGTGCTCATCGAGATTTATCCGCTATCCAGAAAATGTTGGCTGGATTTGTTTTCCGCTGAAATAAGCTAAGTTCAAAAGGCAACACTTTTGTCTGCCAATTAATGTCTAATTCACTGTTTAACAACTCTAATAACATTCCCAATTTTATAACAACTCTTACATCTTTGCCAGTCCCAACATTCAACTACGCATTAGTCACCAAGTTGGTTTCATCTTTTGACATTAAACAAATCCAAATCATAGTCGCACACATCATTTGGGTTGTTAACAAATACACACACGTGTGTAAGAGCATTTATCTATCTATCTGAAGAGATGCTGAAAAATTCTCGGCCCGACTAACTTCCCAATCAAAAGACATATTTTACTTTCGAATCCCTTCGTGGTAAGGCAGAGATTTTCCCCACACTCTTACACACACACACACACACACACACACACACACACACACACACACACACATATATATATATAATGGGATAACGATATATAAATTTTTATAAATACAGAACACAACAGTTTTGAAAGGAAAGTTGTATGACAAATTGGAAAATAGTTTTGTGACACGTTTCATCCGATGAAGTCCTAACAGATGAAACGCGTCACAAAACCTTTTTCCAATTTGTCATACATCTTTCATATATATATATATATATATATATATATATATATATATATATATGTGTGTGTGTGTGTGTGTGTGTGTGTGTGTGTGTGTGTGATAAAATTATACTTTTAAAGCATCTTATATTTTGGGGTAAAAGTGCTCGATATAAGGGATAGAGTAAATATAGTACAGAAAGTCTCCGTGTTACGACGATTCGAGGTTACGACGCAATCTTCATTAATCTTGTTTCGACTTATGCAGTTGGCCTCGTACATGCGACGCAAATGGTGCGACGGAAAAATACGCGGCTCGGCGGAAGAATACGTCGTCATACACCGCTAGATTGAGGACGGCAGCGTGGATCAGTACCTGCTTGTACGCCATATTGTATTGTTGGTGATTGTTGGTGATTACTTATTCACGAAATATCACAGGTATATTCCGACTTACATAGAAAATCGCGTTACGACGCATCATTGGACCGGAGCTCTCTGGTAAATTGAGCGCTCCCCCGTAATAGCATATATAAATAGTCAAGCCAAAACACCACACACATGGCCTTCAAGCATGAAACGATGTCACCATTCGATGTTGACCTCAGTATCCATATATATATATAATCTCAGTGCTGATTCTAGCTCATCATTGTTACTTTGGTCTGAGTACAAATTTTTGGTAGTTAGTATACATACAATTTAGAATATCATATTCAGTTGAAGAATTTCAGCATCTAATTGCAATCTAATCTAATTAAAATTGAAGAAGTCTATCTGTGCATACATGCACAAAGATTTCTCGACAACAGGCCATTGTATAAAAACAGCCTGATTATTTCCCTTTACATGTGGAATTTTTCAAAAGTGACACCCCATGGCTTGAGGTTTGGCTACTTATCTGAACCTGTTTTATTTTAACTTGCTGCCTAGAAGAGACATTTTGTGCAGCTTATTCTCCATTGCTGATTTCAATATTTTGAATACGTTGGTTATCTGACATGACCTACACTTTATTTCCATTTATTTTACAAACGAAAATGAGCAGTAATAGCTATAATTATTTAGGGTAGTGCATATTATTAAAATAAAAAAATAATTATCTTTAGTTTTTAATGCATTTCATTTATAAAATCATATGAATGGCTTTGCTGTAATAAAATCTGTAAATCGTTTTTTTCTAATAAATATACAATTAATTTAAACATGAATTCCAAAAGGCCTTGGTTTCATAATAAATTTCTCTAACATAATTTTCATTCTTGTTCTAAAGTAAACGACCTTGTTTCTCGATGGAAATGCGAAACGGGGAAGACAACTAAAGAAATTTTTTTTCATTTGCAATTGAAGTTGCAAGGAAGGTTAGGAAAAGTTGTGTGCGATGATTAACAGTTTCAAAAATAGCAAGCAAGGAACCCAGTTTGTCATTCACAATTGTCATTCACAAATACATGAGCTCATTTTATTAAAGTTTTTAATCAAAGTTTGTGCCACAAGTCATCTGTATATTGCATAGGAAATTTATATTCCTGGAAAATATTTTAAATTATTTAATATTTAAATTTATTCATATTTAATAAATAATTAAATTATTTTTTAATTTGAATGAATAAAGGATTTTTGTATTTGTGATATTTTTAGACTAAATAATTAGTTGGACTAATTGAAGTTATTATTTACCGGTTTTGAAACCTTTCTGAGGAAATGTATTAATAAAATAAAGTAATATTTTAATTGATTTCATTTGTAGTAAAATAATTTGTAAATAGAAATAAGTAATATTTTAGGGAAATAATTTATTACGTTGTTTTATACACACACACACACACACACACACACACACACACACACACACACACACACACACACACACACATATATATATATATATATATATATATATATATATATATTCGAGAGAATGATGTTAAAATTATTCCATAATTTTTATTCAAAAACCGTCACCGATTGACTAAAAACGGGAAATAATTGATTACATTTATAGCTGTTTAATCAACACTGCTCAGGCGTTTATTCTTTCAAACGTGTTGCGCTAAATTCAACGAACTCATTAAATTTTGTTAATATAACATCAGTAGCATGCAGAAGTGGTGGAGGGTGCATCAATTATCGAGAAGGCATCCAATCAAAAAGTGAAATAAAAATTTGGTTTTTGAAATTTGAAGTTGTCTCTGTTAACTTCGATGTACAACTGCCCTACGGTCCCACAAGCTGGTGTGAATGTGGATCCGTGTTTTGATAAGCGAGAGCAGAATTGTCCTCAACCTTACTTGAGTCTTAGGGGCATAAAATCAAGGAGTTGGCCCCAGGCATCACCTCTGCACGTCACTGTAGTGTATAACATTAATATTAATTGATTTAAGAGAAGATTTTATGTTATAAAGATATAATAATACAGTTCTATACTCTGAAGCTTTTAGAAAGTTTGGAGATTATTGAAGATAATAATTTGGGCAGAAATTTATCAGCCCGAATTATGTTATTAGAATGATGAACGATTTATGTTTATCAATTTTACCAGGGTGGACTAAATTATCCCGGGCTAGCATCAGTAACATTTGTTTATATAATATTGTTATGATTGCAAATAGTAAATTTCTTTACTTCAACATTTAAAGTCATGAAGCTGTTGGGATTGCTATGAGTTTGAATTTGTTATCAGAAGGTTTTAATATTAAGATGGTTAGTTTACGGGCATGTTCACCATATTAATCCACAACAATATAGAATATAGGCATTCAAAACGAATCAATCACAAGGCAATTGAATAAGAAACAACGGTAATTAAGGTTTCAATAAAAAACAACAGGCATTTATGTACAATTAATATACAATTAGAAAACTTGTGGTTTGATAATACAAGAATTGACCATGTATAAATTGGGTGTCTTATTGATTTACAGTTCAAAATTGTTCATGTGTTAAAGAACTGGTCAAATAGAATAAAATGGAAAATATTACTTATACAGAAATTTGTGTAGTTTGTGTGCGTGATTAAAGTAGAGTATAAATGTCTTAATTTTTTAGAGTTGTTTACCTTGGATTGTTCTGTATTTATCTTTTATTAAATATAATTTGTATTTTAGTAGTGTGTAAGAACACTTTTCTTAGAAAGTTGTGAGTGAATTTTGAGAGAATAATGTTGGTGTTTGAGTCAGCAGTTGACGCGCAAAAAGTTTCTTAAGTCAAAATAGTGACACGCGTGTATTCGTGTGGCATCTCTCTGAAGCTAAGTGACTGACTAGGGAATTGGGTCGAAATGGTCCTTTTTATTTGTTTTTGGAATTCAAAATAGGCTCCAGGGAACTGGGCGCGAAACTAGGTTTTCGACAATTGTTACACATTTTGGTGTTGTCTCAACAAATAAAAAGTCAAGATTTGCAATGTGAGGTGTTGGTTGGTTAAAACTGATTCTGATGGAAGAGTGTCTTTTATCTCGAGGGTGAGTAGAAAATATGGACGATTCTATCAAAGCTTTAACAAAGCAGTTACCACCAAAATGGATACTTTTTTCCGAAATGAAAACAAAAAAAATCGATACCCATTGTTTTAAAATATCAGGGAATTATCCGATTCATATTTTTAATACTTTAATTTTTTTAATGACTTAATTAATTTCTTACTGAATAGGCTATTTTATTTAAAAACTTTGGGGATATTTTTAATCCCAACATAAAACGAGTATCCACTTGTGTTGAGGAATAATTTTAAAATCAATATCTCAATGGAAAGTGCACTCTTCATTAGAATGCATAAAATCTAAAGAGAGAACACTCATAATAGAAAAAAGAAAAGATGATACAAAAAAAAAGAAAAAGAAAAGAAAAGACAAATACATCGGAGAGCTCTTCCGTGACAAAAGACGAAATAAAGCTACATAAAAAAAATCATGGAAGGATCTGTGGTATTATAATTGGAGGTAAGATCGATACTGGCCGAAAGGAACAGAGACAAAACAGTAGAATCAAATTAAATTTTTATAGAGATTGGGCGATGGATAATTGTACCTCTTTGAGCCACAAAAGCGAAGCTCGAGTTCCTGTTGCTGATGTTTATTGGAAGCTAACTAGACAAACAAGCACACAATACACAGGTAGAACATTGTTACACATAAAGGGGCAAATTACAATAAATTCAAAATATAATACAAAAATGTACATACTCCTTTTGCCTGCCTATGAGCTAAGAATATGGTTTATTTCTTAATGTTCTTGTATTGAAGTCTTAATTAGAACAAGAGAACCTCTCACTACCCCTCAACCAAGTTGATGTTTAGGCTGAAAAAGATGGATGTCACTGTCTTATGGTAACTCACTGTTACACAAATGACCCTATGGGCAGTGGATAGTGAAAAACTGATAAATCTATGCCTGCAGTGAAAATAAATGAAATATATAACATCGGTGAAATACCAGAGGACCTCATTAGAGTTATCTTCATAGCAATACTAAAAGCACAAGCGACATATGAATGCGAATTTCATAAGATGATTAGCTTAATGAACAGCGTAACTACACTTATTAGGATTCTAATGAATAGAGCTTGTATTAGAATTAAACTGGAAATAGGACAATAACTATGTGGATTTTTCAAGACACGAGAACACGAAATGATAATTTTATTATCATTAGAGCGTGCAAGACAAATACCAAGAGATCTATATCTACGTTTCATACATTATACAAAGGCCACTTGAAATGCTAGTAAAGTTTAATTTACATTCGAGTAACCTATAAACTTATTATTCTAACTGAATTTATTTAATCTATACAGCGATACAGTCCAAGGTGAACTAGAATATCTACCAGAATTTACTATTGGTAGATATAACCTTACTAACATAAGATACGTGGCTGATCCTGTGCAGATAGTAGACTCGGAAAGGGAGTTGAAAGAACTTTTAAACAAGGTAATAAGGCTCTAAGAATATATAATATATAGGTCGGGTTAGAGGCGCTTATTTTATGGCTGTTAGCTCCCATTTTCTCTGCAAAATAATATTGATTTATAATAATAGTAAATTTATAAAAATGGCAAATGAAATATATCGATTGTGATAGAATATTTAATGCTTTATAGTTGACTAACTTAAAGTCCAACATTCGTTAAGTTCGATATCAACTCCCTATATATATAGAATTTATATTAGAATTACTTGTAAATAAATTAATAAAAAGAAATAACAGTTAAAGTTTGCTTTACGTGTACTTCTACGAATCCTTGCTTAGTAGGAATCAATTTTTACTAATGTTCACCCAATACAAGGTAGAGGGTTACTGTGTATTCTTATGTTAGCGTAGGCAAAACAAGCGTTAGGAGTATAGAGCTGAAGGAGGCTTTAGAAGGAATCGAAAACTCAATCCTAAACAGAAAATAAGTGATAAACCTCTACTCATATTCAAAAGACTGAGGAGGGATGGGAATTGTGCGATGGGAGAACCTATCTACTCCGACTGCTTGTGTTAAATGAGATTTAAACATATTGCTTACAAATTGGAAAGATATTTTTTGTAATATTGTGTAGAATATTTAAGATGGTAGAGGAAAAGAAAAAACAAAAACATTAATAATTTTTGCACAAATTAATGGTACCAGGAAATTATGCTACATTTATTTTGCCAAAAATATTTCCATATGTAACAAAAATATTTTTAATAAATTAAAAATATTAATTTTTCATGGTTTACTCCTGTCAGCTTTTGTAACAAATACACAAAAATAATCGGATCATTATTATCAGTGTCAGTTCGTATACAGACAACACATTCATATTGCCTAATTCTTAATCTTAGAGCTGCTCAACAGTATTGCGCTAACAAAAACCGCTCTACGATGTGCTATTTTAATGTATTTTTATACATCCACCCACAAACAGAAATTGGCTCATTATAGATTACTAATCTGTGCTTAATAGATACCGACAGTAAATACTATAGGGCGCCTAGTGAGCATCTCACTGAATAGTCTGGGAGAAGAACTTGCTGATCTGTACTCCACAACGTGGCACTTATCGGTATTTTTAAAAGTCATCTTTCTTCAGGACAATGGTTGCGTAGTGTTGATATACTCAGATTCAGCAGAAAGAGGATGAACAAGAATTGAACAATTAACAAAGACGAGTTATCTCCCCTATACATGGACGGCGAAATGAGAATAATCTACCCACATAGATTAAAGAAAGGTTTGTGACGACAAAGATGAGGATAATAATGCCAACTCCTTATCCCAGAAATTCAAATAGAAATTATCGTTCCAGTTGATTGACGCATTTCTTATTGAAGATGCTTGTTTTCCAGAATGTTTCATCCGTGAGGGGCCATCAGGTATCAGCTTAATTGCTGCATCATTACAATTTTTACAGAAGTTATATTTGCATATCATGACTTGCATAAGAATATTAAAAAAGCAACTTCAACCAATCACAGCCGTTAACGTAAGTCATCCTTTGACTCTCTTTTCGGTAAATGGGTCGCGTCAATTTAAGAGAATGAAACTCGCCGTTATTCTCTTGGATTATGCTTCTTTAGGTTCATGTTTCAAGAGGTAATAAGCTTATCTCAAAAGCTATGAAGTCCTTTTGTAAATATGGCCTATTGCGATACTAAGCTGTCATAAGTAAGTCAATGTCATACAGGGTGATGCATTTAAATAAAATGTTTCAAATGTGGGAGGTATTTCTGCCGTACCCTGTATATCCTATGTTCAATTTCGGATTCTCGTACAAACCAATTGACTCTCGAGTAAACCGGATCTATTTTTGTTCTTTAGACATTTGTGCAAATTTGACAGTCATTCAAACCGGACAACCTTTCTGGTTCTCCTTCAAACCGGATCCACCTATCTATTTGCTAACGTGCAAAACGGACGTATGTCCTCTCTGAGTGGTGCAAACCGGACCTATATCCACCTATCTGAGTCTGGTGCAAACCGGACCTATGCCTAACCATCTATTGCTTATTAAGAACAGAATTCGGTATTGAAATTTGAAATGCTGATATACCGTAAAACAAAACAATGTTATATACTTATTAGAGAAAAAAAACAACATAAAATTGAAAAGATTGAAACTGTTTCTTAATTTGAAAATCGCTTTTCCTTTTTCTTTTTTTTACGGTAGTTGAAATGAAATGTTCACTTGAGTTTTAGTGATTTTCACAAGGGTGGCAGCTGACATTTTAAAAGTACAATGCAAAATAGAAGTAGTTTGGAATTAAATGAACTGCTCCCACGGAATAAATTTAGATAAATCTCATAGCGACTTATTAAAAAAGAAAAATATAAACTAGACTGGCAGTACCAACTCCTACTGAAACAAGCTCAAAAGAAGTCAAGTAAGAAATATTATCTTTCAGTGCATGATAAAACTTACGTATATCTGGAAAAAGTGTCTTATGGATCTAATTACTTTGAGCTTTAATCTTGCATTTAGAAAATCCTATTTTTTTTTCCATTCGTTATTACAGTAACTGTAGCTAGTGTTGACAATATCTGATGCAATAAAAACAAATAGAATTTAAATTTGATGATAGAAATTACTCTAGCGGCTGCTGTGAAAAAATGTACAAAAAACTGTTGACTAGCAATTCAACTATTTTTTCTAACAGCCCATAAAACTGATAAGAATTTCAGAGACTTTTTCTCAAGCTCTTTTTTGGATTTTATAATTCCTATCAAAAGTTTGTTATTCTCGGATAATTAAAAATTAAAAATTAAAAATTAATAAAGCATTATTTTAAATAAAAACAATCGCTAAATTTAGCAGGTCAACTATTCGAGTAAAACGTTTTTCATTTCCAAATGAATTATTTTACCATGCAAGATAATATCTACATGCACATATATGCATAGCAATGACTGGTTGTTTGTTTCCGAGTATACCCGTTTGCTAGGGTGGCGAGTTAATCCCTGTTGAGGACACCTGCTCAGTCACATTTATGTTTTTTTCAACACCTGCAGAGTCAACCTGAAACTATGCTGAGCTGAATTTAGCTACAGTTTCTGGTAGAGAGTGCATAATTTAGCCTGATCAACACTTATTGAAATTGTCAGGACACTGCAACCCTCAGTGACTTTGTGCTAGCCCAATCATTGACGGCTTCCGAACATTTTCGTCAACCCACTTTTAATCACAAAGCTTGGGTCAGCCCATAATATTTTTCTGATACACTCCAACGGTGCCTCACCCTAAGATCGCCCTCCATTATGAAGAAATCGCCTCCTTAACAAATCACTCATGGTGAAATTTGGGTCTCTTGACAACTAAGTTATTCTTTAAGAGGACTGGTCTGCTTTGTAAATTCTGTTCATGGGTTTTCATGTGACGGGTGAGATCGGAGCGCTTTCTGCAGGTTTGATGACACACCCTCCACATGTTAAGTTATTCCCAGCGTAGGATCGGAATTTGTCAAATGTCTACAACAACATGACTATTTTTGTACCTAACAAGGCCTGCATTGGAGAGATATACTCTGCTACATTCATCACGTGTAAATTGCTAGATTGCTGGATCAATGATTTCCCCTTTTCCTAGCTGCACGTTTAACATTTGCTTAACTCATTGAATGTTCTTGTAAAATATGTTAGTGCCTTCATGAATTGTACGCCCCCCCCCTATATCGATTACAAGCAGCAGTTTCCCACTCAGAATCTTCCATATGTCAGGCTGCAAGAGGTTATTTTTAAAAGTCCTTGAAGCTCTTCCTTGATTTATTCTGGGATTGAGTGTCGTAGACCAACCCACCGTAGGGAATTTGCTTGGGTATTCTGCAGTTGTCAAAACGAATGACATGGGCAACCCAGCGATGCCTGTAGCATTGAATGTCCGCTTCGATGATGATTACATTGGCTGTTTCGAGGACTCCATACATACATACATACATATATATATATATATGCATACATACATACATACATACATACATATATATATGCATACATACATACATACATACAATATATGTTATTGTAATAACGTATGGTAATTCTAAAAACGTATGTATTTTTTTTTGCACAATGCAACATAAATCAAAAATTTCTTTGGTATTTGCTTTCTGATTCTGTCGCAGTAAGGCATATTCATTTGATCTCAAGATGATTCGTTCATTCAGTCAAAGACTCGGTCAAAGACTCGGTCAAAGACTCGGTCAAAGACCAAGTTTTATACAAGGTGCTAGAATATTCTCTCCCTGGTCTATTTCCCAAAGTCTTACCAACTGACTTTAGATTTTTTTTCTAATGTCTTTTTGGTAATACCGAAAAATTTTCAGTACCCTTTCGTACAAAGTTAACTATTTCTGCGCGATTAACATAAAGTACAAGTAAACAAGAATCAAACGTAATGTTTTTTTTTTTACTAATGTTTGCCCAAAACAAGGCCCGTGGGCCACTCAATGTAGATGGCTACTGTGTGTAATTGTATTAGCGTAAGAAAGGGCAAGATTATAGGAAAGAGATAGACAGCTAATTCTAGAGTTGAAGAGGTCAAGATTTAATTAGCAAATAAAATTTCACAGTTCAGTTGGAGACGTTAGGAGTATAGAATTGAAGTAGACTTTAAAAGGAACCGGAAACCCAATCCTAAACAGTAAACAAGAGATAAACCTCTAATTCTGTTCAAAAGACTGGAGAGGAGTGTGAACTGGACGATAGGCAAACCTATCTAGTCCTATTAAGTACATTAATATAAAATAAATGCCAATAAAAGAATTGTATTTAAATTTAATATTGCAGAACGGTAATAGTTAACCGATGTGATCAATCCAGCATTGCAGGCTAAATACATTGACTTTACTGTTCGTGAATTTGCTGTTTATACAATATCATTTCAAAATATGTTTGTCTCCTGAGATTCGTAAAGAAAAATAATTTTTTAATTTGTGTTTTTATTTTGTGATTTTCCTGAGGTCAACATAAAAAATGGCTGTTTAATAATTTGCTTCCTTCTTAAACACTTCTTCATCCTTTATGAAGGAGAAATAATATTAAGTCTCGTATATAATACACAACTATCACAGCCACGAGGCGGGTCATTTCCCTTTTTTTCCACTAATCGGACCCATAAACACTTTCCCACGCTTAACCAGTGCGCCTTTCATCGGAAGCCCTGCTCATAATCTTTTACAGTTTTCTGCAATATGTTTAGGTAAATTTTCCAACATGATGAACGGCCTTTACTTTTAAGTTGCATATCGTTTTCAAATATTCGTTGTTTCTCTTATAATGTTTATATAAGATTTTCGTCGCGCCGACCAATGAATCTCTCATACGTCGCAGTATATTTTATTTCACTCCGGGCTTCGTCATTTCTTGTTGGCCATTGTCTATGTGTGTGTGTGTGTGTGTGTGTGTGTGTGTGTGTGGCTCTGGGGCCCCCGTCCAAACGTGAACGCTATATTCTCGTGTGCAAAGTCCGATTTTCCCATTTATTAATGTTCTGGGAGTGGGGGGTCACACGGGTTTTCCTATGCATGCATCCTTAGTAGAGCTTTGGCCGATCGCATGGATCTGTACTCGGCGGTCACGAATTTACTTCTCAGGTCAACTTTTCACCCCGTGTCTTTGAAGGATACCGAGTGCAAAGTCTGTTCTATCAAGACCTGTGGTGAGAAATAACAGGGAAAACTAAAACTATGAATTTTTATAGCTTGTTTGAACGTACTAATTGTATATGAACTATAGAAGTTATAAAATCGAACATAATTTACGAATTTGCAGAGCAGAATGCAGTTCAGTAATTTTTGTTGAAGGCCCGTGTGGGTCACCAAGTTGTAGACTCGTCTCATCAGTGATACCGATATGATACTAACATGACTAACGGTTACTTGGCCCTGAATGTAGAAGCTCCGTGTAGGTCACCAAGTTGTAGACTCAATCCATCAGTGATACCGATATGATACTAAGATGACTAACTGTTACTTGGCCCTGAATGTGGAGGCTCTGTGTAGGTCACCAAGCTGTAGACATGATACATCAGTGATACTGATATCATACTAAGATGACTAATGGTTGCTTGGCCCTGAATGTAGATGCAAGTATCTCATACGGAAAAGTAATACCAACAAAGCAAATGAAAAAACAGTGATATCAGTGCTTTTAAAGAAAGAAAGAAACTAGCGAAGTCATAATAACAATAACGAAAGGTTTGTTGTTACTTGTCCAACGCGCTGACACGAATAATATTATATTAGTGCAGAATTTCAGTTTTCTGTAAAGTTATCTTGTAGTCTTATTAATGTTGACAATTAGTCAGTCGAATGTAAAGACGCTATTGTGGATGAGTAGTGATTGGTGTAAGGAAATAATGTCAACCTCGGGAACAAGAGTCACTGATGACATCATTACTCATTATTGACTCCAGTGAAGGACCTTAGTGTTCTTGCATACTTGTGGGCGAAAAGAGACTCAGGCCACGTAATTTAGTTTAGATCCGGCAGTTTTCAGCGATGTTTTGATTGGACGGCAAATATTTGTGATGTTTCTCCACCTACTTTTTTGTTTTTTAGTTATTGGAACATGTTGTTTATTCCTCGTCTTTTTCTGAAAAACTATTTTTTAATTGCATTCCGGTTTTCAAAAAGTGAATAACATTACGATAAAACAAGTGTTGCAAAATTGGGGCCTGTTCTGTTTAGTGCATTTGTTAACTAGCAAAATTGGAAAGACCTAGCAAGGATAGCAACAGCTCAATTGACAACTGCGACAGTTTCTTTTGTTAAAAAGTAAATTCAGACTTTTCAATGTATTTACGTGATTAAATAATACGCATGTATGTGTGTTAGAATCATTTAATAACAACATAAATTACGAACATCATGAATTGAAAATATGTCCATCTTCCAACAACTTATCCACCATTTGCAATAGCATAACCAAAATCCCTGAAAATGTCGAAAAGATTAAACGAAATCGCTCGGAACAATTATTTGGACAATTTCTACACACTAAATTAAAAAAAAAGAAATCTCTTGTTCGCAAACAAGAATAATACATTAAAAGCTTAACAGAAGTAATTTGTTACCCATTTTTAACAAAACATGTATTAACACGGGATTGCTGCCCAAATACACTACTATAATTATATCGGTTAGTTACCTAGTCTATTATATATATATATATATATATATATATATATATATATATATATATATATATATATATATATATACTCCTGGTCAAAATCTTAAGACGAGTTACAAAAGGGTCAAAAATATAAAATACTGTTACTTTAATCGAAATATACTTGCAAAATATTTACATTTAATTAGTTTATCAACAAACAAGTGAAAATTTTAAGCTTTTAATTGATTAATTTAAACAAACATTGAAAAAGTCTTTTTTGGTTAGTCATAAAGATAAGACCATGTATGAAAAAAAATACTGGACAAAACTTTTAGAACTCGTCAGTGTGCTCATAGCTTCAGGCGTGTAGACATCTACGTGGGTCATTTCCAGTATTAAATTTCAGATTTTAAAATGGCCGAGGGTAAAATTTTAACAAAGTTCGAACAGGGCAGGATTGTCGAACTTCAAAGACGCGGTCTTTCGCAACGAGCCATATTGCTCGTATCAAGACTGTCATTGCTAACTTCATTAAAAGTCCGGATGTGTATGCTTCTAAAAAATCAAGCGGTCGCCCCAATAAAATCTCACCATCTCTAGACGGACGCATTAGGCGAGAACTTAAGAGAGATTCAAGTCTAACATCAAATCAGATAAAAACAAATTCAGATGCTAAATGCACCTCTCGAACAATTCGACGGCATTTAAATAAGGAAGGGGGTTTAAGAACGTGAAACGGCTGCAGAGGCCTCGCCTACTTCCTCGCCATAAAACCTCCTGTTTACAATTTGCTTCCGATTATCAAACTTGGGATGTGGGAAAATGGAAGAAAGTGTTATTGTCAGATGAGAAAAGATTCAACCTTGATGTCCCAGATGGTTTTCATCGATAATAGCATGCAAAAGATGTCCCAAAAGAAATTTTCTCAACACGACACAGTGGATCAATTATAGTCTGGGGCTCATTTTCGTACAATGAAACCCTTGGGTTACAGGAGGTAAAAGGTCGTCAAACAGCTGCTAGTTACATTGACATGTTAAGAAAAGCATCGCTAATTACTGAAGGCCCTCGTCTATGTGGAGAAAACTGGATTTTCCAGCAGCACGATACTGCAATCCACAACACTCGAAGGTCTAAGGAGTTTTATGGAAAACAACATTCAGCTTTTGAGTCATTCGCCGTTCTCTCCAGATCTAAACCCAATTGAGAATGTTTGGGGATGGATGGCAAAGGATGTTTATAAACATGGATCGCAATTTGGAAATGTGGATACTCTTCGTGCTGCAGTTTATGCATCCTGAGCGATAATCCCAAGCACCCTTATGCAGAAGTTAATAATGAGTATGCCAAAGCAAATTTTCGAAGTAATTCGCAAAAATGGAGGATATACTGAATATTAAATTGTCATTGTGACTTATTTGTTTTGTATTTTCTATTTTTATTTATATTGTTTTATCTTTATGACCCGACCCCAAATCAAACTTTTTCAATGTTTGTTTAAATTAATCAATTAAAAGCTTTAAATTTTTATTTGTTTGTTGATAAATTACATTTTCTAATTAAATGTAAATGTTTTGCAAATATATTTCGATTAAAGTAACAGTATCTTATATTTTTTAACCCTTTTGTAACGGGTCTTAAGATTCTGACCAGGAGTGTATATAATAAATAATCTCTATAGCGATATCAAATTGCGGCCAAATGAAAGTTTGTTTAAAATTTATCTCGAAATTTCAGAATTTTTTTTCTTTTATCGCAGACTCTCTTATTTATTTTTACATAAGAGACATGTCCGGTAAGTATCCAACCATTCGAGTATATCGTGATTCAGTTGTATGACCTTGATACAACTTGCCAGCTAATCAAAAGGAACCTTATTTCGCATGCGTGGGCATATATTCTCCCAGTGTATTACTCATTCGGTAGTAGGACGCCACTGAATGAGCTTCTGTACTGTGTGATTGCTGTATTCGCAGTATGTGTGTGTGTGTGTGTGTGTGTGTGTGTGTGTGTGTGTGTGTGTGTGTGTGTGTGTGTGTGTGTGGAGGTAGCAAAATATTGCATCATCCAGGATTATTAGCGCTCTTAGAGTCCAGCTTTCGTTCCCTATGACTTTGGTTTTTTTCCTAAAGCAAAAATTATTGTTGTAACGGAAGTGATTTCAAAAAATGGACGAGATTAAGGAGAACGTAATAAGGTTGCTGATGATGATCCCGAAAGATGACTTTGCAAAGGGTTTTGGAAAGTGTACAGGACGTTGACATAAAGGTGTCAGATCTTTTGGGGAGTATTTTAAAGCAGTCTAAAGTACCATTGCCCTAGGCAGGCTATTTTTCCTCAATTTTAAATGGTCGGAAACTTTCCGGATAGACTTTGTAATTTCTCGTTAGCTTTACATATACAAGTTGTTCACTAGTTGCTTTAAAGTCAGACTTCTTTGTCAAATTATAGTAAAAAGCGTTAAAAGTTCAGCGGCTTTCATTTCCGTTCACTTGACAACGTTATATGCCAAATAGAAAAAGAGATAACCAGAAAAATATTTGAACATAAAACGAAATAAAAAAATATGCCAGTAGTTTATTGATCGACTAAAATTAAATATGAACAAAATGAATACTTTCTATCAAATCAGCATTTACATCAGTGAGATACCAAATATATATATATTTTTATATTGAAAATTCTCTACTGTCCATTATTGAACAAATAAGAATTTTACATCAGGATGTTAAGGTTGAAAAGGATTAATATGAAATCTTTGTTCATAATATTCGTGTAATTTCCGAGTAATAACGACTTTCAATTTTATAAGAACGATTTTAAAAGAAGAATTTGTAATGGTAATGGTAATATTAGCTGTTTCCCTACAAGGAAACATTTGGAATTGATTGAATGACCAGCTAGTACTCCTTTTGATTGAAATTTATGAAATATTTCTTTTTTTCAGGAAAACAGATTTTTCAAGTCCAGTAGCTGTTATCGCTATTTTCAATATTGATAGGGGTTTCCTTACTAACCTTTTATTTCAAGTTGTGTGGAATGTTAACATCTTGATTATTTTCTCTTCGAGTTACATGTGATATCCATTTTAGTCGTTGCTGTTGTTAGTAGTATTGAAGTGATGTGGTTTCAGTTATTTGGTACAGTTCTTTGTTTGCGATTCTGTGGCCTCAGTCCACAATGTTCAAAGAGGGATGATCTCTGCGAAAATCCCCAGGCTTTATTCACCGAAAGCCTTTTTTCATCATTGATCTTAGGAAACATGCAGTTGTATACATCTGACAGTTAAGATATTTCTGAACTGGTTTGACACTATGCATGACATCCATATGAAAGCCTCAATCTGACAAGGCTATTTAAGAGCATGGCTTGTGTTTTCAGGTTAATTGTTTTGGTTTCGTAGCAGTTTGCGATGTTGGGAAAAACTGCCTCTGGCACATCCTATTCTATGTTCAATTTCTTTTGTTATAACTGATCCATACACTGAGGTATATGAAGTGCTTAGTATTTACTAATTCCACATCCCGAATTTTTATGATAGATTCAGAGTACTGAATCACTGCTTTCATTCCAATTCCAGATCATGGCTTCTGTTTTGGAAAGGTTTATATTCAGTCCTATTTCTTGGAACATTTGATAGAGTATGTTCATTTTCTGTTTAATATCATTCTTATCCAAACTATGAATACCTATCTCATCAGCGTAGACACCCTCATCATTACATTAGCCCCGAGAGGGAAAACAGGATTGCTGTCTTTTATTGGTAGATTCGTTTGTGATGCGGTATGGAATGCTTAAATGGTCAGTTCCTATCTCCTCACGTCTGTGTTTGTAAATACGAAAGGCATAGTCTAGGAAAATATTAAACTGACTGGCGCTCTCGTGTCCTCCTTGTCGTACTCCTGCTGAGGTTTAGAATGTTTCCATATTGAGGTCCTCAATACAGTTCCTTTATTAGATCAATGCATTCAGTGGATTCTGAGCTTGAATGGCGGTTTCTAATGGATGAGAAGAGGAAGTCTCTATTGATTTGGTCATATGCTGCTGTGAGGTCGACAAAGCAGGTATACAGTTCCTATTAGAGAGGTAAGCAATTTCTTGGAGTTATTTGATGACATATATGCCATCGTTTCATCCCTTATCAGAACTAAACTGGGTCATGAAAAGTTGATTTTCATAAAACGATGAGAACCTAGTTAATATAATGTTCAGTAATACTTTCACTATGTTGGGTCCTATTGAGATACCTCTGTATGTGTGAAGATCTTGAAGGCTACCTTTCTGCATTAATGCGTGATAAACTCCACTTTTTGGATAAGCTTTTCTGATTCCAAACTTCTTTCATAAAATAGAGAAACTTATTGAATTCAGGGAGGAAGTAACCTATTTTCAAAATGTCAGCCCTGATGTCGAATTGTACTTTATTATTCCTTAGTTGTTTTTTTTTAAAAATAGCTTTCTTAATTTCCTCACCAGTAGGTTCGTTATTGTTTGTATTTAGTGACTGAATTCGTAATGATTGGATGAATATTGGTATATGTTCTACTTCTGAGGGCAGGGTTAGGGTTAGTATGGTCAGGGTTGAAATGGGATTCAAAGTGTTTTTTTCCAGACCAGCACGTTTCTTCTGTGGAGGTTTTCATTGTATAATGTTATTGTGACCCCCCCCTCCATTTTAACACATTTGTCTATGCTACTTTTTTTCATTAATTTCATTTCGAAATTTCCGGAGATACTGGTTTCTCAGAGAATGAAATATTTTTTTTTGTACTTCCTTTGTTAATTGTTTGGTATTTTCCATTCAATTTGTTTTCCTCTTCTGTTCTTTCTTGTATCAATTTTTTAAGATTCGGAATTGTGTCCCATGGGTGTATATTTTTCCTTCTAAGTATTCTGGGAATAGTCTCAGGTGTTTCAGGTAATGGTGATATAATAACATTATTTAATTCAGGATAAACATTTATCAGCATTTGGAACATTTTTACATTTTCATTTTTATAATTGTTTTGGTTCAAATTAATCAATTCTTTTCCACGCATAAAAATTAGTATTAAAATTTTTCTAAAATCTGTTGTTATTTACTAAGTTTAGTGTGCCACAGTATCACACGCATGGGGGGACCCCATTAAGAACATTGTTCTGAACGATCTATGGGTACGTCTTGTTAGACATTATACCATGAAATTACGTAACCTCTGTGTCTCTGTTATGAAAAAATTGATCTATTCAAGTAACGAAGTATTAACAACTAATTCTACGCAATGTGGTGACTACATTTATTTTTAAACAAATAGCATTTAATGAAGAATTTATACAGAATTTTTGTTAATCATTTCACCCTAATCAAGGCGATAATGCTACTAAGATGCAAGGGATTACTGGTAGTGAAAGAGAATGAGAAGACTTTATGAAGGAGAATGGACAATAAATGGAGGTCAGGAAGACGGCAACTGGCGTTAAATTTAATTTTTGAAGATTGTAGGTGGTAAGAAAACAATAAACCGGAAGAGAGTTCCACAGGCGAGGAGTGCGAGAAAAGAAACTATTAAAATAAACTTACGGTTACATCTAGCTATTTCAACATTTTACTTAGAGAGATTTGTTAATCTAGTAGTACGCTTAAATTCATACTAGGTACCATGGAGGAAAACTTAGAACAATTACTATGAAAATATTTTTTTTACTATAAAAGACAGAGGGAAATCAAGTTACGGCGGTGGGAAAATGACTGAAGTCGACATACCAGGACAAGATCAATAACATTACAGATCGTTCTTTGGATTTTATTAAGAATCTCGAGATATATAGCAAAAGAACCAGACTATATATCACATAAATATTCAATGCAAAAACGAATGCTAGATTTATAAATGTGTAATTTGGATTCTGACGAGAGAAATTGTCTAGTACGACAAAGTGAAGCAAATTTCCTCAGATTTAGAATGTGATTTAGTATAATCACCCCACTTTAAGAGATTGGAAAATGTGAAAAGGGGGCAATGATTTTAGTGTTTGCTCTGATGATGGAAGGCAGAAAAAAGGTTCTTTATAATGTTTGAAAGATAGCAGTTTCGTTTTGGAGACATCAAAATTTACAAGTCATTCCTTGTCCCAGTTAACCACTGATTGGAAGTTAACAGAGAATGGAAAAAACTTGAAATTTAAAGGAATGAGTTCAGTAATAATGCTTGGAATAATGCAGTGCTCATTTCTGTTTGTAAAAAAAAAAAAGAAAGGTTAAAAGTCTGAGTTGAAATAATGTTGGATGACAAATAGCAACGGGAATCTTAGCGTAGAGACAAAATTTCAGTCTATTTTTGTCTCTATTTTGCCTCCTTGTGGAGAATTGTCAAGCGAAATACATATGAGTTGTATTGATTTAAAACCTGTGAGTTGTGTTGCCTGTAATGATTGGTTGTGATCACTAACCACTTCTGTGGACAGAATTTAGACGGCGAGAACTGGATTGGGTTTGCGGTTGAAGTGCCTGTATTTATTTAACCTGACAACACAAAAGCATACAAACTGACATCGATAGACATCGAGAATTGATAGACTAATAATAACTATTGCCCTACAAGAACTAAAATACTTTTCAGTTGAATACACTTTTGTTAGTGATGACAACACACTAATTACTTTTTATCTTCTTTTATAAAGCGTCATTTTAATTTGACCAAATAAGATTATAGATATATTCACACCCGGATCTAGTCAAATATTTGACGAGCTATTAAGAAAGTATGATTTTATACAAATATTTGGTTTACAGTTGAAATATCAGTTCAGATAGTTGCTTAATGATTAATTAGTGTGATTTGTTTTCTAAATAAAAAAAGATGGTTGTTAATGTTTAATTCGCTCTCGTGTAATGCCAAATAAATAACGTTTGATTTATTACCTCCCTTGAAATTACATTAAAAAAAATCAGCACTCAAATCGCGTTAGCTGGTTAAAAACCAGGTCGTCTCGTAATCGTAGTTAGCGAATTTGACTCTCTAACTATTACTGCTGCACTGAATTTGATCCGAGCTGGATGCCAAACATAGAGTTTAGAGTTAATTTGAAAACATCGTAAAATATAACCATTTTATTGAAGCTAGCAGAATTATTCCAATGTTTTAATGCCGCTTTACAAAGTAATTTCTAATAAAAATAATATAAGCTATTTTTATAGTAAGTGACAAAATATTTAACAGTACTGACTGCACGAGGACGATTATCGCTTTTCGTTGAAGCATCGTATCCAATAGGTTTTATTCATGAAGGTTCATTTTTTAAAATAATACGTTTAAAATCCAGGATTGCCAACTCCCTAAAATGAAAATGCAAACCAGTGGTACTGGAGTTTCCTATCAACAACCCCAAAGCGGGATGAAATAATTTTGGTATTTTTGAATGACAAGAATTGTGAAAGTGAAAGAAAGAGAAGAAAGGAAGAGAGTAAGAGGAGTTGGGCTTAGACTGGCAATGTTTCGCAAGTATTCCAACTGCTCGTGTTTAAGTACAGTTTATAATAGCAGGCCTTACGCATATTTTGTTTTTTTAAAAGAATCAACGGTTCTCAAAATGCAGGACAAAAATGTGCAACACGTAGTTACACGTCCTTCAGTATCTAAATGCGTGATAACCCTGCATTTTGCGGGATGGTTGGCAACCCGAGTGGTAACCAACATTATTAAGCTAATGGTTAAAGTGATTAAAACGCCGCCAAAACTTTTATAGCCAAATGGTTATTGTAGTTTTGAAAATTGACAAACTGAATGTTTGATAGATTATCTTTATTTTCGTCCCAACTGGAAACCATTGTTTTTCTTTTCTGAATTGTGATAACGATTTCAGTGACCAGGAACCTGAAAATAATTATTTTGAACAATCAGCTTTGACAATCTTGCAACATTGAATGTAAACTTAAAGCTCTGATTTACCAATGCTGCAATCCAGTAAGGCATCGTAAACGGCCGATTTTGGGGGGAAGTGCGCTAAAATGATCGATTTTAAATATTTTACCCAATTGGATAATCATTAACTTATGCAAATTGTCTGGATTAATGTTCGTTTGCATTTAATGTGTACAGTGAAGATTAGAACGTTTTCATCTGATTCATCTTGTAATTTCTTTAATTAGAAAATTACGATTGATTGAAATTGAATGGCGTAAAAAGACGAGAACATCATGTTAAGTGTGCAATATATATCAATATATTTTTGAATTGCACAAAGTCCGACGATTTATTTAAAGACATTTATGATATGTTTAACGTTCTTTTTATAGATACAAGTATTGAAGCAAATGCTCTGTTTTATAATAAACAGTATTAAATATTAAGTATTCAGGCCGGTAAATGTTATTTAATACTGTTTATTATAAAACAGAGCATTTGCTTAAATACTTGTATCTATAAAAAGAACGTTAAACATATCATAAATGTCTTTATATATCAATATATATATTTATATCAATATATATATCAGTATATATCAATCTATATATCGGTATATATCAATCTATATATCAGTATATATCAATCTATATATCAGTATATATCAACATATATATATCAGTATATATATATCAGTATATGTATATATATTGAAAAATATATATATGTTGATATATATATATATCAGTATATATATATATCAACATATATATATTTTTCAACATATATATATATACATCAATATATACATATATATGTATATATATCAGTATATATATCAATATACAAATATGACTCATAATGTTAGTAGCAGATATTAAAAACTAAGTTGTCCATATTGTCAAATAAGTTAACACACATTAGAAATAATAACCAAAGAAAAATGCTGACACAAGCGTGAAAAAGCCCCATATTTGTATGTGAAAGAGCTTCACTAGAGATAGCCATACTGAAAAGGTGACTCCCGAACCGTGAGAAATATTAAAAGTAACATCCATCTACTTTGTCGAGAACTGAATGTTGGCTGGCTGGTTTTATTTTCTCACTTGTGCGAAATTTTTCCAAGACAGTTTATATGTAAGGTCTGATATTAAATATTTCATTTCAAGAGATAATCACTCCATAAACCGGTTCTAGAACATGTCACTGGAAACAGAATACTGAAAGGGTAAGATCAATATCGACTAGCTTGTGTGCATATTAGCCGGATGAATAACAATGTTTACATTGCACATTGTACAGCAAGATGTCTTGCTGTTTCTTGCTTTCCAGCTTGTTAGAAATCCTCTTCTGTGATTCCTGTTTTTAAGAAAGGTGAACATTCTGATTCCCTCAAATTTCCATCCTATTAGTTTTTTTTCTTCTTTTTGGTAAAGAACTAGAGGCTCTAATCAACTCAGACCAGGTCAAGCATCTCACTTTACGTGTCCATCTTTCATATAAACAATAATACTTTAATTTTTCTAGGCCAGCCACCATTGTTATTACTGAATTTGTCTATTAGGATTTAGCTAAGAATGGCAAGGCTCGGGCTTTAAATACCTGGAGGGTGTTTGACAGGGTTTGGAATGCTGGCCTTCTCCACAACCTCAAGGTCTAGGGTGTATCTGAACGATTATTTGGCTTAATCCAATCGGTCTTAATAAACTGTGCTGTACAGAAACGCTTCTAGATCACTTCCCATTAATGCAGAGGGATCCCCTTGGGCTTTATCCTTGGACCTACGTTATTTCTTATATTCATCAACGATCTTACTGATGTCATCAGCCCCCAACTAGGTATTTACTCTTGTCTTAATAATGTCCAAGAGGCCCGACAAAGTAAAACTGGCAACTGCTTCCGAAAACAACCACCAATCCATTGTTAACTGACAGGCAGTACGTAGAATATATCCAAGCGATTTAATATGTATCTTGGTACCAATTAAGCGCCACTTATGACTGTCTGATATATATATATATCTTCTGAAAGTCTGCTGCATATATGGTTTCCCAAATTCCACAATATATGAAAAATGTCTTAAGTCGCGACGTAAGACTAAATCCAGTGTAATACAATTCTCTCAAGTCTGAATAATGGGCTTATTGCCCGCTTGCAAAGTGAACTTTTGAAGCTATTTTATTTTCTCCGAATTGGATTGTCGATATTAAGGATACTTGAGCATCACTATTTACCAAAAAAATAATAAAATAAAAATGAATAGATAAAAGCAAACGGATACCTGTGCCACCCTCATACACACGGTGCAGACGACAGAATTCAACGTGGCTGGTATATCCAGTTGCTTTCGGTTATCAAGTTAGTGTTTTTGAATGAATCTTAGCTCTATCATTTTTAGGGATGTAACACTCGTCGTTGGTGATTCTATCTCTCTTTCTCTCTCCCACACTTGGCCTTTTGGAAGAGAGGGTTCTGCCTTTAGCCAGAAGTCTAACAATTAGCTTATCTATAATTTTTATAGACCCGCCTGTAACCTCTGTTGAGTATGCAGCAACTTTTCGATTTTCCGCACTTCTGATTCCGATAAATACCGGTTGGACGTTAAGTGACATTATTAATTGGCCTGTGTTGGAAACTCTTCCGCCAAAGCAGCTAGGATCGACTGAATCGCTGGTGGTAGGCGCTGCAAAAATATGTGACGTACAGATTCTTCGTCCTTACTGACATCAGTAAGATACTATAGCCTATGTAAGTTTTATGACCCATGACCGCTTTATGAAGAAACAGCAATATTTTTCTCCTTTATGAAGTAGATATTCTCGTTACTACTTCATCTCTCCGATTATCAGATTAAACAGATTATCTGCTGAAGGATTTATAATGATATCCGGAACTTTGCGTGTCCCCTCGTATGAAACTATTTTATGAGGTTATCCCCCTTAACTTCGCTACCTTTTGTGCGAAAAAAGGAATCCGCTTTGAAAACTATCAGACTCGTGTCAAGGACACAATGATCTTAATTTCAATTGCCATAAAAGTACGAAGACCCTGGTTGAAAATATATATATATATATTCCTCATACTTTAGTAGTCTTCTTCCACAGACGAAACGTCGATAGCCTTTCATTACTCTATCGCTATTACTATGACTAATGTTCGGACTTAGTTATCATTAGCTGTATTTGTGCTGATATTTAGCTGATTGCCTGCCAGCCTGTCCCTGTTGATACATTACGCTATGCACACATAACAGAACGTAAATTTTGAATTATACACATACGCTCCAATCTATACTAACACAATTCTTTTTTCATTTGTGTTGTAAAAATATTTCCTTATGAACTTTGCTTGCGTTGATTTTCCTAAACGCAAGGTTAAGGACCAACTGAATGAGGAACTTTATACTCTAATTTCTTTAGCTTAAATTATTTTACACTCAATAAAATTATTTGGCTATGTAGAGCTGTGTTTGAAAATTATTTGTTTTCTTTGCTTTTTACACACTACCTTCTTTCTCTCTCTCTCTCTCTCTCTCTCTCTCTCTCTCTCTCTCTCTCTCTCTATATATATATATATATATATATATATATATATATATATATATACTTTGTTTTAGGATATTACATCGAAAAACATTTCAAAACGGTTACACAATTGTAGTACGCATCGAAACACGAATGCAATTTTGTAACGATTTTGACATGTTTTTCGATATATTATCCCAAGATAAATAATATTGCTCTACTTTGTATTGTGTCCTCTTTTAAATGAAATGTTACGGACGTTGGAATTGTACTCTATTCGCTCTCATCTTACCTGGATATATATATATATATATATATATATATATATATATATATATATATATATATATATATATATATTAGAATTCAGTAAAGTAAGACAATATTCAGATATGTCACGGAAAACGTCTGAAGAAAATTTGAACCACAAAACATTTTTAAGATAATTTACTTACATTGACGGGCAAAATTTGTTATACCGATAAGCGGTTGCAAGAAATGTAAGCTCCTTCGACGAAAGAGGAAGTGACGTTACGAATTCAGTGAAAAGGGCGAATTACGTCACCCACGTTGAATAAGACTTGACTACCAAGGAAAGAAGAAGGAGCTTAACAGTATTCCTGTGTAGTAGTGGGAAATACTCGTGACACTAAGGTAGGAGTTACTCCCGCACTGGTTTAGGCGCGGAATTCAAAGAAGGGAGAAATAAGAGTCGGTCATGTTTATTTGTTCTGAAGACCGTTTTTGCGAAAAAAGGATCACATTATATATATATATATATATATATATATATATATATATATATATATATATATATATGTATATATATATATATATATATATATATATTTATATATATATATATATATATATGTATATATATATGTCTCTGTGAGTGTGTGTGTTTCATTGAATAGTATATACATGTTATCTCTATTTATTTTTATAATAATCCTTTCTAGTCCTCTAATTAGTTTCTTGATGTTAAGATGGCCATGCCCAATTACACTACACAAATAAATGAAAAAGGCTCTTAATTCAATGACAAAGTGTTTCGCCAGAGATAGCCATGTTCAGTCGGTATCTCTCGAATAGTTTCGTTGTCTGCTGATCGAGTACTGAGTGCTGGCTGGTTTTATTTTCCCGCTAGTTCGGGAATGTCATGTGACATTTTATATATAAAGGCAGGTAATTACTTTTGTATCCAATACTCTGATTCGACATGTCATTTATCAGGACGGTACCATGGCAATGTACCTGTTATTATTTGTATTAAGTCAAAGATTTTTGCGTCGATGGATTGTGGTCAGCAAGTTTGATAATTACTTTGACATTCCTGTTTGTTATTTTCAAGTTTTATCTCGTACATTGAAATAGACACATGAATCTGTATAAGTGGTTGCCATACGAGCGTAATGCTATCTGTAATGATATAAATAAGGAAGACAAGTTTTGGTTTGAAAATTGTTAACCTTTAACAAAATGAGAATTGAAGACTTTACAATGAAGTAACAATAATTTTCTGATAAGTAGTTGATTATGGCGAAACTTACATACACACAGTATATATGTATATACATACATACATATATATATATATATATATATATATATATATATATATATATATATATATATATATATATATATATATATATATGCATATATTTTATTGCTTCGAACGATATATATATATATATATATATATATATATATATATACATATATATTCCAACGTCTTTCATTGAATAATAGAGTCATATTATGTCTTTATTTTTTTAATGATCCTTTACAATTCTATAATCAGTTTCTTGATGTTAAGATGAAATTCATTAAGAAAGGCGCTGTAGTTTTTTCCTACCCAAATAGTTTCGAAGTTCTCCAAGATTATCCCCAGGGGTAAATTAAAAAGACAAACATATTGTAAATGTGATAAAATCTGCATTTCGTTGTCATGGTGATTTTTTGAAAACACACGTTAAGGTGTATTGATAGAACAACATGGCCGGGTGTCAAGTTGTTGTTTTTTTTTTCTTCTTTTAAGTTTGAAGGATGAGGTAGCCAAAGCGAGTTTGGAGTCACCATCAATCGGAGTCAAACTGGGTGATACGATCTGAAATTATTTCTAACTGGGCCTCACCTCACTGCTTTTATCGAAACCTGCCACCATACAGCACACGTTTGACTGTGATGTATGTATCTGGTATACAAACTGGGTGCCATAATGGATATATATTGGGCTTCGTATATGTGTTCACCAGCGTTACTTTGTTGCTCACTCTCTCTTTCACTCATTCATTCAATAATAATAATAATAATAATAATAATAATAATAATAATAATAATAATAATAATAATAATAATAATGCTGCCGATAAAGATCAAGTTAATCTAAAGACAGGATGAAATCGTAATTTTTACTTATATTTCTTTCTTTTTCTTCGGACGCTTACTGTATTTATTCCTTTCTTTGAGAGAAGTAAATTTCAGTTTGACTATAAAATCAGGAGGTGCGAGAGAATAAGTCTTTTATTCAAAACAAATTAACGGATAAACATAGATAAAAGAATTCATACATTTTCTCCTTTTTCGTCTCCCATTTTGTTCTATTTTTCTACTACCCACCAACGATGTTTTCTTCATTCCTTTTTTTTTTCGCTTTTTCATTTCGTTCCGTTTCTCTCCTCCCCTCTCACGCGTCGTTTTCTTCGTCATTCCTCTCTCTTTTTTCGCCACGCTTTCATTTCGCTCCGTTTCACTCTTCTCCAATGAGGTCGTCTTCCTTTTTCATCCGTTTTTTTTTTCGTCTCTCTTTCATTTCGTTCCGTTTCATTCCTTCAATCCATCGCGATGTTTTCTTCTTCATCCCTTTCGTCTCTTTCATTTCATTCCAAGGGTTGATAAGCCGTAGAAAACGATCCAATCAATCAATCAATAATTTCATCCTCTTTCTCTCTTCCGTCGCAATGTTTTTCCTTCTTTCCTTCTTACATTTCATTCCTTTCTTCTTCCTTCATTTCTCACGATGTTTTCTCCTTTTTAGTTTTCATAATTTCCTCTTTCTCTTTTCCATTTTAGAATTTTTCATCTTATTTCTATTTACACTTCAGATGCACATATTTGCAGAAGAGAGACAAATTGACAAAACCAATTTCTTCTTTGTAATTAATTGAAAAAAATTCTCACAGAACATAGCGTATCAAGCAAAGCTCACACCCTGTAATCAAAGATCTCACAGCTTGGATTCTTGCCAAATTTGACACTATTTATTCATTGTTTCCTTCATTTTCAATCAATTGACTTTGAGAAAGACGTGTATATTTTTATCATCATAAAAATACATTTAAATTTAATATGCTATATTCCTATGTGTTTATATTTGTCACATCTGTATCCTGATTTATTTTTCGCGCAGGCTGTCAGCATTACCGCTAATAAATAGATAAATAGCTAATATACAGTAAAACACTTTCTTGGTTATATACACGACCAGGGTCAGAATTTATCTCAAGCTTTCGAAGACAAGGCGTTACTATCTTTCCTTCGTTGTCTTTCTTTGGAGTTCGTAGGTGTTTTTCGACGATTGTGTCCTCGGCGAAATATTCGTCATAGACAAATTACACACTGCATAACAAAACATGTGGTATATACCTGTATCAATTAAATTACAATAGCACTTTCTTTTTGCTGTATCTGTTCAAAATGCGTAAGATGAACTAGTAGTTAGTCTGTCATATAACGATTTTTCTCTCACGCTTTCATTCTCTCGCCCCATCTTTTTGTTGTTGCAAGTTTGTGTACTGGAACTCATGTGGAGCGGATCATCTATGAAGGTGATGAGTCTACAACAAAACTTTCCCAAGTAAAATCTTCACTAGAATTTCTATAATAGACATAGAAATACAGCATCTTCTTTGTGGGTAATGCTTTCTTTTATTCTGCTTGATTCTTCCAAAAGATATAGCTTGGATTCATAGCATTTTGTTCAAACAATATGAAGGATAGAGCCTCAGGTCTTGTAAGAATACTGCTATTATTATTATTATTATTATTATTATGCTTGTCCCTCCCTTCGTTAGTTCGCACGACCGTTGTGTCCTGCCAGTACCTTATGAATAATGGTCTATTCCGTTTTGATCACGTGGAAAGAGGGGGAAAAGACACTTACTTAGTTTCAGTGAAAGAAAGAAAGAAAGAAAGAAAGAAGGTACGATAGAAGTTTTTAACTCATAGAGCTGAAGCCCACATTTGGATTTGGGGCTACAATGTAGGTGTGGTGGATTTATTCAATGAATAGAGTCCTCTTTAATACGTAAACAGATTATTATTATTATTATTATTATTATTATTATTATTATTATTATTATTATTATTATCATTATTATTAATCTCAGTATGTGTAAATTAAGCAAAATGTCACCAATATCTTACCTGTTTCGTTTTGCGCGCGCGCGTGTGTATGTGGAGGTGTCAAGAGTTTTTTTTAAATTATGACAGTTTAAGGTTTTACAGTTTCTTTATCCAAATATATATTAAAAGATAGAAATAAAGTCTGAACTGACAACATCAGAAATGTAGGGGGGGGGCTTGCAATGAGGCAAAAATTTGCTTGATATAATTAATCCTATCACTTGATGCTTTACACTTGGAACCTCTGTGATAGTAAATATAGGGTACCTTACTGAAGAGCAATGATGAATGGGTAAGCCATCCAGTGTCTATGTTTCTATGTAGGTGATATATATTTTAATGTGTCTAGGGTCACTTCAATGAAATCCAATAGAGATTTTCCAAACTGAAGCCAGTTCAATCAATGTTTGCAAATACGAGTATCGGTTGGAAAGTTCATAGGCTGACAAAAATATAAACGTAAGTAGACACTCGTAAAATACTGATTCATTCACTCAATAAAAGCCTTCAGAATTCTGTCACAAATGAGGTTATGTTGTCGCTTCCAAAAATGGCCCAAGTAGTTGAATACAAGAAAATGTTTCTCGTATTATTGCGTACAAATTCCTTTAATTGGATTCCTATTCCCAAAAATGAACTCAGTAGCGCCACACTGTCGCGTTCTATGTCGTCCCTAGGTCCCCACATTACTACATAAAAAGGTATCAGCAAAAAGGAACATTTCTTTTTTCTCATTCGTTTTATTAGGAGAGAGTGGTGGTGGCTTGGATTCTAAGAGGCAGGAGGAGGAATGACGTCACAAGAATGCATGTCAAACGTTGGCTCAACGGATGTTCTTAGCCTGTCGCTAACCTGGGTGTAGTAGGCGTATCGACGCCTCAGAATTTTTGCGGCTCTTTCTTCAATTCGCGCCGTTTTGAACTTATATCCAAAAACCAGACAGAGGCAACCCATTATTGTCAGAATGCCACGCCCACGAGACACTCCGGCCAATCTCTGACCATTCTGGTCCTGGTCTTAGCATTCTGTAACTACACTCCCGATCAAACACGGCGAAGTAAAACTACTTTCTACTGAACCTAGAAGAAATCAGGAACCGTAACTCGAGTGAAAAGTGTCATAAATTTATCATCGCTTATTCTGTAACTTGCTACAATTTTGTAATTCTTCGCGAAAGGAAGATTTTGCTTTATTTCCTGCAATTCTATTTCTCATTTATTCAGAAAATTAGCAGATATTTTCAAGTTATGTGATTCAAGTGTAAGTTTCAAGTTTAAAAATTCTACTCAAAAGACGAAGGAAATAATCTTTAAGAGAAGTGAAATTTCAAATCAGTGCCCAAAAATGGTTTCCCTAAAGACTTAGTCTTATACTTGAAAATGCATAACACAAACACAGATTAACGAAGTTATTTCTTCACTGATCCAACTTTTGATTTCGAACATTCAAAACTGATTGTAAATATCTACAGACGTTGTTGTGCGCTATTTAAATTCAAGTATCTGTTTTATTGAATAAGCAGTGGCTGCAAAAACTGACATTTTCCTTACTAAATATTTTTGTATATTTATTTTTTCAACTCTTGCTATGTTTCTTTCTCTCGAAAAGAAATCTCAAACGTTATTTTAACAAAACCTCATTTCCCATGCAATTAAGATAATTGCGTTATCCATAAAGTAATGCGCATTTTACAGCATGTCTGCCATTTTCTTCCTAAAATATTTGCTGATTGTTTTCTTTCTACATTGCGCATTCATATTGGGTGTATCTGCCTTTTCAGCTCAGGAGGTGAATACATCTGATATTCTCTATGCTGCACTGACTTCGGCGACAAACAATTTTGTAGACGCGAGGGCGTGATTTAATCCAGATTTTTGCATATCCTTCTTAATGTTTACAGCCCAACCCGAAATATATCTTCAAAAAATATCTTAATACCCTTCTCTATGCATCTTCCATCTCAGCGAATACACAATACCGAAATAAAAAAATATCCATTTCTTCTTATATTTCTTGAACCAAAGACCGTCACTTAAGGGTATTTAATCAGATTTATTTTAAGTTTAATAAATATTAAACTATGAAAACAATTAAATTTAAATAATTGAAATCAACTGTCCTTTTTTCTGTTGTTTTATATCTGGGCTTCGGAATTGTGGTTGTAGTTTTGTTATATTCGAGGTTAACTAGATAACCCTTGTCAAACATTCACATTAGGAAGTGAATTTAATTTCAAATCAAAGACATAAGACATTTTTATAATATTCCTTCTTATATTAATTTAATTGTCGAACTTCGCAATATTCAGTCATAGAAGTTACATTGAATAAAAAAGAACAGTACGACAAATATTCAATCATTTTCATTTGTGGAGAGGAAAATACAAATCTTTAAACACGTCAGATATATATGAGGTGCAGAGCGATAATTAACACGATGTTAGAATACGTAAACGATTATCTGCACTTACATATAAAGTGTCAGAACAACACGTACGGGAAGATAAAGATAACCAGCCAGCACCCAGATCCCGACCAAACAGGCAAACTCGACGCCTTTCCCCTACAGCTCAAGAGATAGTGGATCAACATGGCTGACTCTAGTGTAACATTTTGACATTCAAATAAGAGGCTATTTCATTCCTTTGTCAACATTTCTCTGTATTTATTTATCATTCCCAGTGTGTAGTAACTTATTTGGTTACATAGACAACTTAGTTTTTAATACCTTCTACTAATACTTTGTCTTATTTTTGTGATTTTGTATATAAATGCTACATTACACACTTAACTTACAATTCTCTTGTTTTTTTACACAATTCTATTTCAACGTTGGTTCAACCAACCGGTTCTACATTAGTTGAATGGACTTTTTACTCACTAACCCTTAAAACGGAAAACCAGTTCTGTTACTGTGTTCAACTTCCGGGTGTGTTTGTCTTAATTATTTCGCATATTAGCTGAAAGAGTCAAGATTGAGTACTTGGACAATTCACTCCATAACTATTCAGTCAATAGAAGCAATAAGCTGTTATTCCCACAATCAACTTTCGTGACTTGGTCAATCAGCTGGTCTGTAATACTAAAGATTTTTGAATGGGATATTTTCTTGAAATTTAAATTTTTGTTATAAATCTTTCTTTGTGCATCGAAATTAAAGATGAAAAATACTCCGGATTGTACAAGAAAAATAAATTATAATAAGAAGAAACTTCAACATTGTTATTGTTGAAAGTCAAGAACTTTCACATTTAGTTTTCAAAGTTTCAAAATTTTACAACGATTTATTTTTATTTTCGCGAGTAAAATTAGTAAAGCCAACAAGGGAATTTTCTCTAAAGTCATTTTATATCATTCCTTTTATAGATTATTGTGATTGTAAGCAATTACAAATGATGCAGTATGGGACGCCATCAGACAAGGAACAAACGCATTGGAAAACCTCGTATTAACCGTCAAGTTGATGAGATGAGATGGTATGGGGACGTCTTTTCACAAGAGCCAGTCACCATTTCGCTACCATTCTACAAAGTAAAAGTACCTTAGATAAAGAAGAGAAAGAAAGAAAAGAAAATGGGTTAAGCGAACTGGAAAATCCTTTACAGAGTTCAGACATGTGGAGGAATCTGTTCAGGTGCTTGTTGCGCAGCGACTCTATGACCACACTTTGTTATAGGACCGGTAAGCACTAAAACAATTACGAAATTCTTTCTTGGACAATTTAAACTTCTGGAAAATCTGATGCAATACAAATGCAATACAAATAAAGCAACAATAAGTATTAAGATGATGCAAAAGTATAATATTAGGGAAATCTCAGAAGTGTCTTTGAAATTTATTAAAGACGTTCTTGTTTACAGTATTTACATTATTCGGACTATTGTCCTCATCTTTGTCGCCATATTTGTCACAACGTTTCGGCCGTTGTACGCTCCGGCCTTCTTCAGGTGGTTGGAATTTCGAACCGAACCCTTTATTTCGATCACTGGGGTAGACTGTTCGAGTTCCACGAGCCATGTTTGATGGATGTCAGTTATCAGTTATCTCCTGGTAATTTTTCCCTCTGAAAGTTCTCCACTGCCTGAACCGGGTATTGAACTCACACTCTTTGGGTCTGTTACTGGATCTAACCAACGCCTTTATCCACCGTACTCGTGGAATTAGAACAGTCTACCCCAGTGATCGAAATAAAGGGTTCGGTTCGAAATTCCAACCACCTGAAGAAGGCCGGAGCGTACAACGGCCGAAACGTTGTGACAAATATGGCGACAAAGATGAGGACAATAGTCCGAATAATGTAAATACTGTACATAATACCTCATCTCAGAAATATAGACAGACGTTCTTGTTTGTGTAACAGAGAACTTACAATCTTCAGAAAATATCTAAACCTAGGAAAATGGGTTCTGCATAACCTTAAAAAAATCAACATTAGTTTTTTGTTGTTGTTGTTTTTTTTTTGCTTGATCCAAAAAGTTATCATAGTGGTTAAAAATAGATTTATTACAAGAATCCAAGCGGATAGACTTCAATACCGCAACCGAAACGATATCAAGTGTGAGAAAAAGTTCTTCATAAAGAATTTTTATTTACGAATTGCTGGAGCCAGAACCAATTGATACTGGGACGGGAATATCTTCAAAATGCAATGTATTCTCCACGCCTATCATCTTCAGGTTATTATATGTCTGGTTCTATGAAATAGCCGTTGCCTGGAGGTCAGCAGTTCTAACAATTTCAAGACAACGAAATATTCCGCGAGAAAACTTATGTATCAAAGAGTAGATTCATTTTTTTTATGACAGAATACATAATTTAGCTGAAATCAGAGCGTCATAAAAAGTCAAGAAGACACTCCCACTACTGAATAATGACGTTATAAATCTACTGCATAAATAAATAAAAAAGTTTGATGCAAATGTTTCCAGCATTTTGTCACCAACCCCGAAAAGATTTTATGAAAAATGCATCAACCTTATATTTATTTTATCATTTGTTTACTTCATAGACTGCTAATAAATTGTGCCGCGTATCTTTCACCGAGTTTTCAAAAGTAGAGCAGACTATAAAATTACCTAAAATATATTCTTTTAGATACTAGAAAATATTTAACCCTATTTCGAATCAAAATCAAATTATATCTCAAATAATGGTATAATTAATTTTATATCAGATCTGGTTGTAATTTATCCATGTAGCAGACATCACGTAAGATGGCAAGTCATAAGAGATTCGCCTATTTTCATTAAAAGCATTTGAAAAAACATGTCTTTCTGCTGGAGTTTCTGGAATGGGGACTTATCATTGCATACATCATTTACATCCGGAGTAACACTCTCGTGTTATACTCTCCGGCCTTCTTCAGGTGTCTGTCGATCCGGATAACCTTCAGTGAATTTCCAACTGAACACTTTGCTTAATTGTTCTAGTTTTTCTATCGATGTCTCATGATATCTCGTCTTGTTCTTATTTAGTTATTGTTCAGTTATTGCTTGTCCTGTTTCCATTGTGTCTGACTGTTAAGTCTGTACGATTTAATCATTAAAGCGTTGCTTCATGAATTTGGTGACATTGTCATTGTGAGTTCAATCCCTGGTTTAGGTAGTAGAGATTTAGACTCAGTGGAAGCGGAGCGAGCAATAACCGAGCAGTATTAACTATACGAGATATCCCTAGACGCGAACAGCAGAACGAGATCAATATACCCCCGTAGATTAATTAAAGAGGTCGGTTCGAATTTCCCTGTAGGTTATTCAAATAGAAAGTCACCTAAATGAAAGACGAAGGGGACAACCTTGGGATAATAACAACAAAGATGGGGACATTAGTCTTGATGTAAATAATTTAAACAATTCAGGTCTTAAGAAAAATAGAGTATTTTTTTATGAGTAACAGATTTTGGTTATAATAAATGATTCTATGCTATTAATCAGAACAACGTGTCTGTTACAGATATCATCTGCAGATATTCACGATTATCTTTCTCGTATATGAACAGGAATTTGCCGCAAGGCTTGGATTAAAATCTTGCTTGCAAAAGAACAATATGGAGAAATCCAAATGACAAAACGGATCAACATTTTGTAATCACAGGAGAAATAAAAATGACAATGAAAGTTTTTCATCCAAGCAAATATCAATGAAGCATCCAATGCTGCACATACTCAAAAGTTTCTAACTAAAAATATGATTAAAGATGTCTAGTGTTAATTTTTCGACTTGTATTTCGGCTTTATTTCAGTTACTTTCTAACGAACCATTCAGCTTGTCATTCTACGGTCTAAGAAGCATGGTGAAAAAAAAATGAAAAATAATGAAAGAAATATTGGCCGAAAAATTAATAATTGTTAATGTTTCATCTAAAAAAAATATGAAGAAAATAAAAACATTTTTTCAGTTTTGCATTTAGAAACTAAGCATGCTGATGGAATCATCCATATTTGCCACTTACCCCCTGCTGAAAAATGCACTCTTCCCCTGTGGTGATTATCATCACCATCACGCACGTACATACATACAGATCATACGACAAGCATTCATTGGCTAATCTCCTCAAAACTAGCTCGGTGATTGGTCAATTCCGACCAATCAAATCGCCTGCACGGGACAAATCCGTTTTCTCGCTCACCATTCTAGGAGCCGATCACGTGATACACCATCTTATATAAACAAAACATGAGTAAGCTCTCTTTTTCCACTCTCTCTCTCTCCACTCTCTCTCCAGTCTAAAACTCTCTAAACTCTCCTGCTCTCTACCAATGTTTCCAACTCACATTTCCTAACATACAGTCAGTAACATAATCTTCATGAGATACTAAACAACTCCACGCGTGTCATTACACTGACCCAACGAACTTTTCGAGCGTCAACTTGCTGACTCAATAATTGTTATGGGTTGTTACCTATAACTACAGAATGAACTCTTCCTAACACTATGTATACTACGCCTCTCAAGAGAGAGAGAGAGACGAATCGAGTCGAGTCGATAGTAGTTCACTCCAAACCAAACTGACAGTCATGCTAACACCTTCCACATCTTGTATTATTATTCCGTGTAATATATCGTCGTTATTTCTACTCTTCGTTATTTCTACTCTTGTGTTCGTGTTGTTCTTTCTTGGTCCTAACCTGGACCATAACAGTGGCGACGAGGATATTGAAGAAACGAATTCTACGCGGAGAATCTAAAAAAAAAGCAACTTTTTGCTATCAGTCATCCATAACAGAGGCGACGGAGGTAAAAGTTCTAACCTTAACAGTGGTAACGAAGACACGAATTTTGCCAGCACAGAATTGAATTCTACCCACAAAAACTTTTTCGTACTAAGGTTCCAGAACAACAGGCGACAAAGACCTGAAGTTTACACTGAGAAAAAAGGGAAAATCGTTACACAAAATTACGGTGTAAACACGGAAGACTTTAAGGCAACCATATTGGAACTAATGAAAATGCAATTCAGCAGCAACAAAAAAATGAGGAAAGACAGACTAGGCTCTAAGAAAAACAATTAGAAATTCAACAGAAAAACGAAGAGAAGCAACTCGAACTACAAGAATTACTACTACGGGCAGTAACAAATAAAGGACAAAATTCTGGAAATGAAATGGCATTCTCGCAAAATGCTATATGGAGCTCTATCAAAGACTTCACTTATGCACCGGACGAAGACAAAACCTTCGCGGCTTACTTCAGAAGATATGAATATTCATATGAGTTTGATTGCGGGAATTTGTCAGACGCGAAAAAAGTACGTCTACTACTGAGGAAACTAGGGTCAAGCGAATACACTAAATTCGTAGACTACATCCTACCGAGGAAAACGAATGAGTTGACTTTTAACGGAATTATTTAGTCTGAACACTTCACTATTCCACAAAAGGTGGAAATGTTTAAATTTAACAAAAAAGGATAGCGAAGACTATATAACATTCGCTTCCGTAGTAAACAAACACTGCGATGACTTTAAGTTATCTGAACTCAGCCCTGACAATTTTAAATGTTTGATATTCGTTTAAGGCCTGGTTTCGACTAAAGATGCGGAGATCAGACGGAGAATTCTAACAAAACTTGAGAGTGAACCAGAATTGACGCTACAAAAATTGGCTGAGGGCTGTCAGAGATGTATAAGCGTAAAAAAGGACTCGAAAGATATCGAAGAGTCTGACGTCGCTCACATACGAAAAGTACAACGACAAACACGTTTTTGTCCCTCCTCAAAAACAAACCAAACAAATTATTTTACTACAAAAAGTCAAATGAAACCTCAGAAGAAACCACCACCCAGTCCATACTATCGCTGTGGGACTTTGCATTGGTACAAAGATTGTCCATATCGCTATAAGACTTGTCTGTTGTGCAATAAAGTGAGACATAAAAGTTTGCACTGTAGAACAAAGAAAGAAAACAAAAGCCGAGTAAAAGTCACTAGAACTGACCAAGCGGACGGGATAAATATACGAAAATACGTACAAGTAGAAATGTTAAACAAAAAAAAAACAGATTACAATTAGATTCTGGATCAGATTTAACCATTATTAGCTCACAGACGTGGAAGAAATTAAACAAACCGACCGTGTTGAGAACAGATAAAATAACCAGGTCGGTAACAGGAATTTGAGGGGGAGATTATCACAAATATGACGTTCAATAGAATGACCAAGAAATTAAAGATGTATGTTCTAAAAAATACGGAAAATTTATTTGGAACTGACTGGATGCAGAAATTTGACTTCTGGGATTTACCGATAAATACGTTCTGCCAAAAAGTGGAAAGGTTATCGACCGAGGCAGAGAAATTGAAGAAGAAATTAAAGGAGAGTTTCCCCGACGTATTTTCAGCCGGCCTCGGGAGGTGTAAAAAAACGGCGGCCAAAATCGAACTAAAAGAAAATGTTCAACCCATTTTCAAGAAGAAAAGAAATGTACCTTTCGCGTCATTAGAAAAAATAGACGAAGAGTTGGGTAGACTCGTGAAAACCGGTATATTGACAAAGGTGGAATATAATCAATGGGCCGCACCTACTGTTTACGTGAAAAAGAAATCGGGTGAGATACGAGTATGCGCTGATTTCTCGACGGGATTGAATGCAGCGATTAAGGAGTATCACTATCCTCTCCCTAGTCCAGAGGATGTTTTCACAAAATTGAACGGAGGGAAATTTTTCTCAAAGATAGACTTGAGCGAAGCAGACCTACGAGTACCAGTAGATGAGGAAATATCGAGGTTGTTTTGCATAAACACACATAAAGGGTTATATAAGTTCCAGAGATTACCATTCGGGATCAAGGTCGAACCGGCGATATTTCAGCAAATAATGGACACTATGCTAGGCGGACTGGATTTCACGATCGCATACCTTGATGACACCCTGATAAATAGCAAAAATATTGATCAACACTGGGAACACGTTCAAGAGGTTTTCAGGCAGATACAAAATTACGGTTTTAAGGTAAAGGAAAATAAATGTGACTTTTTTATGAACGAGATAAAATATCTGGGCCATATTATTGACGAAGAAGGAAGAAGACCAGACCCAGAAAGAGCCACGGCAATAAAAAAAAAATGCCGGCTCCAAAAAATTTAGTTACAAAGCTTCTTGGGCTTAGTAATTATTATCAAGAATTTATTCCTAACATGCACAAATTACGCACATCTCTAAACGAACTGTTGAAGAAGGAAAAAGTTTGGGAATGGTCATATGAATGTCAGAGAACTTTCGACAAAATTATTAAGACTCTAATAGCATTATGATCCAAAATTGGAAATAATAGTCGCGAGTGACGCGAGTGCCTATGGTGTTGGGGTATGTATACTTCATAAAATGCCGGATGGGACACTAAAACCCATCGTGCATGCGTCAAGAACGTTGATACCAGCCGAACAAAATTACTCGCAAATCGAAAAAGAAGCGCTGGGTATTGTTTTTGCTGTTGCGAGATTCCACAGATGTATTTACTGTAGATTTTTCACCCTACAGACGGACCACAAGCCGTTATTGACAATATTTGGATCAAAAAAAGGTCTACCTGTCTACACTGCTAATAAATTGCTAAGATGGGGGACTATTTTCTTAAACTATAATTTTAAATCGGAGTATCTTCCATCAAACAAAATCGGGCATGCAGATGGTCTTTCGAGACTAATACCTAAGAAAACAGAGCCATTAGAAGATTCCATAATTGCAGCTCTACGATATGAGAAAGATATTAGAACATCATTATGTAGTACAATTCGAGACCTCCCGTCACATTACAGGAAATAAGAAACGAAGCAGTGAATGACGAATTTATAAAGGAAACGAAAACAAAAATTGTAGGAAAAGATAAGCATATATCAGACAGTTTTTCGTTATGTGATAATGTTCTGCTATATAATGAAAGAGTAGTAACCCCGAAAACGCTACAAAAGCGAATCTTCAAGGGTTTTCACATGGGCCACCCAGGAAAGAACAGGATGAAATCCTTAATGCGAAGTTACATGTACTTGCCAAACATGGATCAAGATATTATACATATGGTGGACAAATGCAAGGGCTGTTACTTAGCAGCCAAGGCACCTCCGATCACTCATAAGCCATGGCCTAAGACAGATCTACCGTGGTCAAGAATCCATGTAGATTACGCAGGTCCATTAGAGGGTTTCTACTACTTGATTGTAGTAGACAGTTACATCAAATGGTCAGAAGTATTTCATTGTAGAAAACCTACTTCTGAGACTACAATAAATTGCCTTCACGGGCTGTTTGCTCGTTTCGGAGTGGTTGATTGTTTAGTCACCGATAATGGGACACAATTTACATAGGCGGATTTTCAAGAATTTTGTGAATTTTTTCAGGTGAAACACATCAAATCCCCGCCATATCACCCATGATCAAACGGGAAAGCGGAGAGGTTTGTAGATACATTAAAAAGAGTACTAAGGAAAACTTATGACGTACCAACACTAAAGGCTTTACAACAATTCTTGCAAGTGTATAGAATTACACCGAACAGTACTACGCCATCGGCATTATCGCCGGCGGAAGTGATGTTCGCCCGAAAAATTAGATCGGTATTCGACAAATTACGGCCAAAACAGACAAAGCAATCACCAACGTCGTTTGTACCAAAAAGAAAATTTAACCCAGGGGAGAAAGTTTTTCTTTTTTAATGTTCAAAAACAACACATCCTAATGGGAGCCAGGTACAATAGAGAAACGAATCGTGATTTACATAATTCAGGTTTGTTTGGTATGCGTGAATATAATTGGCGCACAATTATATTCTTCCAGGACATGCCTTGACTCTGACAAACTAGAGAAAATACTCAGTACCCTGACGACAACAGAAGTACATTTCGTCGAATCACGCATCTCAGCCACACTTATGACATATGTTCTTTTCAACCCACAAGGACAATATTTGTTTTATATATTAAAAGTTTTTCGTATCTACAACTTTTAATCTCGGGGGAGTATTGATGGAATCATCCATATTTGCCACTTAACCCCTGCGAAAAAATGCACTCTTCTCCTGTGGTGATTATCATCAACTCAACCAAGTACATACATACAGATCATACGACAATCATTCATTACCTAATCTCCTCAAAACTAGCTCGCTGATTGGTCAATTCCGACCAATCAAATCGCCTGCACGCGACAAATTTGTTCATCAGTCTAGGAGCCGATCACGTGATACACCATCTTATATAAACAAAACACGAGTAAGCTCTCTTTTTCCACTCTCTCTCTCTCCACTCTCTCACCAGATCTCGCCATTCTCTCTCGCGTCTCATTCCTTGCTGCCAAAATGTGACCTTCAAGAACTCTCGTCTTAACCTTGCGGACAGACGTTAAAGAAATTACCGACATTCACGCAAGTACGAACTCTAAACTCTCCTGATCTCTACCAATGTTTCTAACTCATATTTCCTAACATCCAGCCAGTAACATAATCTTCATTAGATGCTAAACAACTCCACGCGTGTCATTACACTGACCCAACGAACTTTTCGCGCGTCAACTTGCTGACTCAATAATCACCATTTCTCTCTCAAGAACTCTACCTACAATTTACTAAAAAGAGTGATAATATTCACTACTAAGAGTAGAAATTGTATTCATCAACCAACTATTATTAATACATTTAAAGGTGCATCACCCCTTGAGACTTTAAACAAAAAATTACTTCTAAAACACGCATACTCATTAACTTTTGAACTTACATATGTGACAATTTTCACCCTACAGAACTTGTTTAATTTCATCAACAAACCTGAACTGTAAACTCTTAGACGCCAAATCATTACATGGTCATTCCATACATTTTCTCCTATCACGTCACACTCAAGCATCAATCATAAATTCACTATATGTATGTTATTCGTATATAAATGCCTGTTATTGTTGAAACCTCTAATTCCATCGTTTCTCCTTGAATTTTCTTTGCAATTGATTGCCTTTAAATGCTCATTGTTTAGTTGTTGTGGATAAAAAATTATCGAACACACCCATTTCTGAATCTTCTAGCAATTTAACCTTCTGATACCTTCTAACACACCGCACATCCCCAACAATGCAACGGAAATTAATACTTTTACAATTTTCGTGCATGTAAAAATTCATAAGTCTATAGTAAGCAATAAAATTAAAATACCTCGAAAATGTTATAATAAACAATTAACTTATTGGTGACTTCATCAAACCTCACTGAGGAATAAGCAGATTAAGATTTCCGCAGCAGTGGGCCTAATTATACGTCTTTACGAAATTTACATTGTTTATTATCGACGTATATATACGTTTATATACACCGTGAAATGTCGGTCCCTAGCATTTGCATTATAATTTAACTAATGCTTAATTATATCTCCAAACCAGGATAGACATAATAACGTATAATACGTCCTGCACCATGACTTATTTTTTATTATATTGTGTGTTGGGAGTGTCGTTTAGATTGGTCTGAGTATCTTATCGAAAGCAAACTGGCAGCGCCCGTGAGAAATCGTTGTCAACTTCTTTATGGTTATTTATTTCTCATAAACAGCAATGTCCTAATTTCCCCCAAACAGTTCGGCACAGCCAGGCTACAATGCTATAACAATGCAGTAATGAAAGTGCTATTAGTCAGCCTCGTTATGAATCAGGGGTTAGTGAACCAGTCAATAGATTTTTTTTTTATTCTGGACGTAGACGATCGTAACTCTCCATGAATTTGTATCCTTTATTATTTGTGAACTGCCATGAATTCATGAGAAATTAGTGGAGCGCTTTTCCGATGCTTTCTTCGCGGTTTTGAAATTATTTATCCCACTCAAGGATAGAGAATTCAGTCTACCCTGTTATTTAACCCACAGCTGTGTAGGTAGAAAGGGTGAATTGCCAGTGGCGTTAGTATGAAAATAAACCCAACGGATTAGCCCGGAATTTGAACTCGGCTCTATGATTTCAATTCCCGCAACAATATTCCTTACACAAGCCGTAAATCTTGTTACTACTATGTAAATTTGATTCGCACTGGGTGTCTCATAATTGTAACATTGTGCTTCGAGGTACAACCACTTCGCTATGAAAGAAGCTATTGAGTTGTGAGTTCGATTCTCATTGAGTGCTTTCCCATTTCACCCAAAGCAAAACAATAAAACCACTAGGACGCAAGTATTAGAGAATACGAGAAAAACCCTATTAAGGAGGATAGGACAATAAAAGAATAAGAATTAAGAAGATGGATAAAATAATGTTTATCATTACATTTAAATTTTTGAAGATCAAAGTTGTCTGGGAAGCAAGAAGCTGGAAGAGAGTTCCACAAGCGAGAAGTGCGAAAAAAGAAACTGTTAGCATAGAACTTGCGGTTACTTCTAGCCATTTCAATTGTAAAATGATAAGACCTGGCCGCTAATCTAGTATTGCGTTTAAATTCATAAAGTCTAGGTACCATAGAGGATAGTTCATTAGAACAAGTACCATGTAAGTATTTATAGAAAAGACACAGGGAAGCTACGTTACGGCGGTGTGAAAGTGACTGAAGCCGAGATGCCAAGTCAGGACCAATAACATTGCAGATTCTTCTTTGAGTTTTATCAAAAATCTCTAAATATATTGCAAGAGCACCAGACCAGATGTGGTAGCAATATTCAAAGCAAGAACGAATGGTAGACTTATAAATATGCAAGATAGATTGTGGCGAGAAAAAATTGTCTAGCAAGACATAATGAACCAACTTTCTTAACTGCAGACTTAGTATTTGATTCAATATACACCTTCTACGTCATGTCAGCTGGAAACGTTAGCCCGAGAAGGCACAATGAGTCACTCTCCTGAAGGTTAGCATCAGCCATGTTGATGGGAGGCAGAAAGGGTTCTCGCAAGTGATTAAAAGAAAGCAGTTTCGTTCCTGAGGCGTTAAAATTAACAAGCCGCACGTTGCCTCATTTAACAACAAATTTGTCATTTTTGAGATCAGCTGACAATTTGATCTTATCGAACCGATTAAATTTACAGGTTGTGTCATCAGTATAGATATCAAGTTGAGAACTGATGTACGGACTTAACACAGCGGTGTAGTTGTTAGCAAACTAATCCCGAAGATCATTGCAGTACTGCATCTATTCATTCTCAAGGGATGCTCTACTACTGGGTTCTTGTGCCAGACTAAGCTAAATTTTTTATGTTATTAGGTATTAAATTTCAGATTCTACTAAGCATAGTAAATACTTTCCATCAGAAGGTCAGGAGAAATACTTAATATAATATTTAATGAATTTTTTACGAAGGAAGAAGGTAGATACCGTCAACATTGCCATACAAGATGCAATTATCTGACTAAAGGTATGTACATCTACAGATTCGCTAAAAAGTGAACGTACCACGATGAAAAATGTCTCAAACTTAATAAAAACAGATTTTTATCGTCAAAATCTTTATGTTATTATTAAGAGGAAAAACCGAACGGCTTGTTATAAAATTATATCTTTTGATCCTTTTTAGAAGGTTCAAAATTTTGTCTTTTTTGCGTCAGCAGGGAGTTAGGGGGGGATTAGTACAGGAAATTTTAGCATCTTTTTTAAGGTGAAAACAAATTTCGAAATTCTTGCAAACATCAAATAATTGTTGGATTTAATGAAAACGAATTAAATTATTTTAGAAACGATTCCTTTTCAGAAAATCTTGGTAAAAATATTTTATTACACCTGTTACACTCGACGTATTTCAGTTTATGAAATTTCGAGAAATTCATTTTTGTATCGCTTAAAGTTTATATTATTTACAAGCAGAGGAGGACGTCCAGTTACCGAAAATCTGCTCTGAATCGTAAAAAATGCAATGAAACTAAGATATTATTTAATTTAAAATGCTTTTATGAATAAGATGTATTATGGACACTATTAACTTAAGAAAAATATTTTTTCGATGAATAGTGAATTTTTACAAGAATTTTTTCATTTAAAAAAAAATTTAATTAGACTAATTTATAAAGTTTTAAATCTTTTAAATTTCTGTATTAATTTGTAGCGGTTAGGTGATATTGCTATTAAGTAAAAACTATAGTTACTAATTATAAATGAAAAAGCTTCAGCGATCCCTATATTTGAAAAAAGAATTTAGAATTTTTTGGTGTGTGTATAAACGTACTGATTTTTTAAAAATACGTCCATACACGACATTATCAGAAAATAAGAGCGATAACTATAATAAATTTAATGGTGAAGTACCTAAAATTTAATAAAACATTAGGTTACGGAGAATATTTTCTTACATTTTTAAGATTACTGGGTGTTTAAAAAATATATAAAAAGGTGCTCAAGCTATATTCCTTAAGTAATTTTTACAGATATGTCCACCGTAAAAAAACTACCGTTTGTCTGACTGACAGACGGAAGTTTATCTACTTTTTTTACTGTCAACATATTAAATAAATACCTACCACCCTGTTAAAAAATTCATTTCTGCGATATTTTAAAGTAAGTAATATATGTTTCAATTAATATTAATTAAACTTTAAATCAATATTTTTATCAATATATATATATATATATTCATCAAATAAAGTTTCAGAAAAGTATATTTTATTTTTAAAAGATTTTTTTATAAACGTAATTACATTGTAATGGCAGATGGCTAAAAATGGCGCTAAAATCAGCGATTTCAATTTAAAAACCTATTTCCCGTTTATTTAAGTTAGTTTTGAAATACAGCAATGTATTTTGCTTACTGGAAATATCACATATAATCTATTGGGTTGAAATTCAAGAAAAATAAAAGCTTCAAGAATGATTTTTCATTTTTTAAAAATCATTTTAAACTTTAGGTATCGCGTTTCTGTGGACTTGTCTAACTGAAAGTAATTTAATTTTCGCCATCTGAAAATTTTAGTCATAGCAAGTTGCTATGGATTTAGAACGGTAAAAGGCTGAACCAGTTTTAAGTGAAACGTTATCATAATAAATTTGTTGTCATGGCGACCATTCTGCCAATCTGATTATTCTTTTCATGCTGCAAGTTCAGTCGTTTGTTGCCATGCTGTAAGTACCGTTGAGGTCTTGTCGTTGGTTACTGATAAAACAAGTTATTGTAACTGATATTTATAGCCAGAGAGAACATTGAATAGAACTGGTCACTTGAATATCTAATTCGATTTGTTATAAGAATTTCTTTTCTCTATTAGTAAACGTGGAAATGAGTGTAACTGACCAAAGTTTTATTTAACGATACTTCCAAACTATGTTGTTTTATTTCTATCGAACCACTATTATTATTATTATTATTATTATTATTATTATTTCTATCACACTTCTGGAATTAGTATGATTTTTAGAGGAAGCATTTTCAATTCGATTGCTACTTCGTTGTTTTTACCAGAACGCAGCAAGACGATAAGCAGAGTAAACTAAACAGCACGTCAGAAAAAGAAAATTAGCATCCGATATTGAACTCTCACCATGCATCTTAAAAATGTTTTTTTATTTTTTTATTTTTTTTTTTACAGGCGTTGCTTTAACCATATAGGCCACAAAATATTCGGTAAGCAACATACAAATGTTGTAATTTTGTCATCCGTCTTCTTCGATTCCGTGGGTAGGAAGATCAAGCAGGCAAGCACGCTGTCTTTCTTACTATCAACAAATGACACAGATGCAGACGATATAGTCAGCGAATACAATTGGGTTTAATGATGATAAGACTAATGATTGCTACGGTACTGTGATCAAAATCCATTATTCAGAATTACAATTGGAAGAGCTAGAATCTTTGAATTATATGCATTTTCTACCTGTCGCAGATTCAGTTTGGGATCCAGCAATAATAGATAAGTATTAACACAATGTAATATAGTCCCGCCTCCTTCATAATTAACACAACGCACACTTCCATCCACTCAAACACCGATCCACACGCATATATGTGTGTGCGTGGGTTGTGGGTATATGAAATAGAATTATTTTTCTAATGAAGTTGGTTCATCTGTGACACATGTTAAAGTAAAAATTAAAAAAATTGACACACACACACACACACATATATATATATTGCAGTGTTACATTAGAACATACATATACCCACTACAAAATTGTACATCTTGTTTCAATGTTAAAAAACTTCTTTTAACGTTTCATCAAGTGAGAGATCATGATGCTACTAAAATATTTTAGCAGCATCATGATCTCCCACCTGATGAAACGTTAAAAGAAGTTTTTTAACGTTGAAAGAAGATCTACAGTTTTGTAGTGGGTATATGCATGTTCTAATGTAACACTGAATAATAAATAAATATTTATTGCTCTACTTTTGAATTGAGCCCTGTTTTAAATTAATGCTTTGAACGCTGAAAATCTTACTCTTCGTTCTTTTACATTTGTATATATATATAAGTTAGATCGGGGTTAATTTCCTGTATTTCATTTAACAAATTCTGTAAATAATAGTAAAAAAAGGGTTTGGTTCGGAACATTTTTAAAAGTTTTTTTCGAAATTAGCGAAAAAAAAAAATGTAAATTAGTATAAGCTTTTTATAATCAACCAAGAAATTTAAGTTAAAAAGCTAAGAGATTTGAATTAAATGATTATTAATTAAATTCAGAGAAACATATTTATATAGGTTAAAAATACCTAGAGTCCTGAACTTTTATGTCCTAGATGTATTTATTAAGATTTAGCCGGATATGAATGTACTTTATCCTTTGTAACCTTGCTTATAATTAAATGCTTATAATTAAATAAACAAACCTGTAGAATTAACTTCGAAGTGAACTCATATTAAAATGCAAACAGAAACACCGTTTTAAAAAATAAAAGATGTAACTTTCCTTAGTCTAAAGTACATTCATATCCTACTAAATATTAATAAATACATAAAAAGATACTCTCTCTCTCTCTCTCTCTCTCTCTCTATATATATATATATATATATATATATATATATATATATATGTTTCTCTGAATATAATTAATAATCATTTAATTCAAATTTCTTAGGTATTTAATTTAAATTTCTTGGTTAATTATATAGAAAGCTTATGAAAAACTTTTTCGCTAATTTCGAAATTTTTAAAAGTGTTCACTTTTAATATTATTTACAAATAATTTGTTGAATGAAATATGTCAGAATTGAAAATTTGGCCCGTTGACAGAAACAGACGTGATTGTTTCAGATTCACACTTTAAGCCCCTCCATCATCCTCAAATGATATACTGAGGTCAGCATGTCAAAATAGGTCAACACTCTCTGCCTTTTCCCCCAATGTCTCTTGTTTTTAACACGGAATATTTTTTCCATTTCATTTGTGATTTGTTTGTAAGTCTTGAAGATTGAGAGCTGCTGTTTTTTAGAGCTCTAAATGAAATAAAACTTATTACCTAAGGGATTTTAAGTGTTTGATATTCTTTAATTACTACTACCACCACCACCACCACTACTACTACTACTACTACTACTACTACTACTAATAATAATATATATATATATATATATATATATATATATATATATATATATATATATATATATATATATATATATATATATTGATTTATTTTTCTTTAACTGGATACCATAATGATCCATTTCGTATGAGTTCGGGTTCATTAATATTTTCATACAGAAAGTAAAACAATAAGTAATTTGGTGGAATTAGAAATTCTTTATATTTTTTTAATTGAATAGCCAAGCTCGCCTTTCCTGAATTCCATGATAATTTTTCAAGTGTTTAAAAGATTAAAATGTTAATGTTTTTGTATTTATATTTGAAATCAAAGCTTATTCAATCATACGACTGACACGATGAAATTGTAGACGAAAACTGAATGTTGCTACATGTTTCAGGTTTTGTGTTCCCTTCATCAGACAAATACTTAAACTGATTTCAATATAAACTCATTGCAGAAGGCTAACATCACGTCATAATAGTGAGAAAACTTAGTTCTATATCGTGCACCCTGGAGGAAAGCAGTGCACAATGGCAAGAAAGAATCGTGTTGAGCAAGAAAAACTCAAGAGAGATGTTCTTGAGGGTCTTGAGGTTAATTTCCCTGAGAATGTTGGCACAGAAATTGATCTAAAGTGTAATAAATGTTGTTACGTCTGAACGTAGATCAAGCTAACAAATAATTAAAGACATCACACACAGAAAGAAGTCATTCGCTAAATGTTATACGGTTTTCCTATTTGGGGAGAATGTAAAAAAGAACTTAATTGGTCGTATGGAAATTCAACAAAATGTTAATTCAACAAGAGGCTCCCAACCTTGCCACCTATGCACAAGAGAATGTAAGACCGTAGCAGAACTAAAAAGTCACATCCGCGCTGTCCATATTATTTGAGGATCAATCAAACGATGTCATTACTCGGAATTGAATCGCAACCATTATATATATATATATATATATATATATATATATATATATATATATATATATATATATATATATATATGCGCGTGTGTGCGTGTGAATGGACAACACCAAGCGGCGACAGTCTGTTTCTTCAGGCCATCTTTATAAAGGCATCTCCATAATGACATATTCATAGAGATATCTTTATAAAGACATAAAAGTATGGGTCGTGTTTAGTTTTATGTTAAAACTGAATATGAATCTGTCACAAATATAAAGACTGAAAATCATTCTAATAAGGAAGATGAAAAGTTAGTAAATTTGCAAATAAATTATATTCAATGGCTTCATTTTCATTGTTATTTGTTTCCCAAGAGCAAGAAATTAAAAAATACATAACCTGGAAAATCTAAAGACAAAAAGAGAAGCTTAATTTACATGTGCTGTATCTCTGATATTGAGCACTTTTACCCATAAATATAACACCTCCTTAAAACTATATTTAAATCATATATATATATATATATATATATATATATATATATATATATATATATATATATATATATATATATATATATATACATACATATATATATATATATATATATATATGAAAAGTTTCATTAAATATGACAGACAAGGTGCTTTGATTACGTTTTTTTATATAATTTTTCATGTGATCGTATAATTGTTTTTCTTTTCAGTTGATAAACTATATAAAAACTCAATAATATCAACTATGAACATGTACATAATATCTTGATCGTGTTTTGAAAATGAAACATTATATAAATACATACATACAACAGTCTATTTCTAGTTAACAGTTAATATATTTCAACCTTGAAAATGGCTAAATGTATAGCCGAAAGAGCTCGGAAAAAACATTTCGGCAGATTTTATATAATTTATCTACTGAAAAGAAAAAATTATTAGATCACATGAGAAATTATATAAACAACTTAATCAAATCATCTTGTCTATTTAATGAAACTTGCATGAAAGAAGGATTGCTGCCTAAATACACAATACATATAACGTAAGGTGGGGGTCAAGGAGTGACATTTTGATTTTTTGCCGCGTACACATATACTCTGATTTTTGGTAGAAAAGGTGATCTCTACGTAAATTTTCACATCAGTTTTGACGTGTGTTCTGTATTCGTAAAATGATAACAGTGAAATCCTCTGACGTAAAATAAACAGAATTAAAAGAGGCCTTTGAATATTATTCACTTCTAAAGACAAAGGTGTGATCGTTGACAATGAAATATTGGGAGCGTGAAGGAACAACAGATGGTCTACCTCGTGCAATATCTGATAATAAAAAAAAAAGCTAACGTACATTTGCTTGTGTATAACTCAATATAAATCAGTTACAGATTAGGTAAAAATGGCCCTTACTCTTCTCTCGGTCTGTGCGTTTTTCCCTAATTGGGCATTAGGAGATGTTTTTAGAGAAATTCCAGGTAAAATTCTCGAAAAGAAAATGGAATATTTAATCCCCACCTCCAAGAAAATAAATAGATAAAAAGATGTTACGTGAAAATTTACCGTTAGTTGCCATTAGAAGTAGACAATCACAGATACAGAGCCGATGCAAAATCGGTGACAGTGTCAGATTGTCCGTGCTCAAGATTCATACTATCATACAGCATCTCATGTGGCTACAAAATCCAATGCGTGTGAAGCAGACACGATCACAGATGTTGCATGTACAAACCTGTCCCAATGTTGTTGATGATGATGTGGTGTTCTTCCACTGCTTGTACTTCCTCCTTGTTTTATAGGTCTCTCTGTGATGAGGTCGTTAAATATATCAACAACCAACTGTTGATTGACTTCTGCCAATAAAGGCGGTGTTGAGCAGTATTCTCCTATATGGCAGTGTAAATATTAAAGAATATATTTTTTCACAAATATCCTTAAATCAGAATTGTGGTGGGGCAGTTTTTTTCTTTCCATCTGAAAGTTCTACAAAGAGGACATCTTTTGGGATTCTTCCGTCATCAGTCCTCCAAACATTGCTCAACTAGTGGATATGTTGCTGCCCCAGAAGAGAGTACTTGCTAGTAAGCTGTGATCTTTCAAGGACTGGGGTGTGTGTGTGTGTGTGATTTTGTCCATCCAGGTGAAAGCCAATTATGCGTGTCAGCCTGCGCAAATGAAACTTATTCAGCATCCCTTCTTGATGTGCATTTGCATTATTTTATGGGAAATATCTTTTCTAAGAGTTGGGCTAGGAATTTCCATATTTTGTAATTATTAGAAAAAGTTATTAAATAGACGCAAACATCACCCAAACTCTAATATTTTAAAATCCCGCCAATCAAATTCAAAATATCTACTTCTATTATTAGTGATTTTTTGCAGAATCCAAACCGACATAAAAGTATGGGTCGTGTTTAGTTTTATGTTAAAACTGAATATGAATCTGTCACAAATATAAAGACTGAAAATCGTTCTTATAAGGAAGATGAAAAGTTGGTAAATTTACAAATCAGTTACATTCAATGGCTTCATTTTCATTGTTATTTGTTTCCCAAGAGCAAAGAATAAAAAGAAAAATACATAACCTAGAAAAATTCAAAGGGGAAAAGGAAAGTATAATTCAAATAACGTAAGTCAGTCGATCGATTTGTTCTCTTCTTAAAAGGTAAAAAAGCCCCTTCATCAAGTCAGTGTACTCAATGATCTCATGATATCTTATGATCCGTAAACAAAGCAAATGCTTCACTTAAAATGTTCGTTGATTTGTTGAAGCAATTAAGAAGCAAGTTCAATCATAATAATCATGCTATTAGTGACCTAAAATTCTCTCTTTCGGGATAAAAGGGGACAAATCTCAGCGGTAACTATGTTCAAGTAGATATCGATTGACAGGATAACATATCTAAGGCGGAAACCATGGAAAATTGGTTCATTAGATTCAATCAAGACTTTGTGTAATTATCTTCATTTACCGTCCTATTTTATCGCTATTATCTCTCTCTCTCTCTCTCTCTCTCACTCTCTCTCTTCTGACTCTTCCAAAGTCGTCAAATTACGAATCACAATGAAAAGTGTGATCTGTTTAAGTTGATGCGTATGAGTGTCCTACTAAGTGAAACACGACAACCTGAAAAAAAATGAACGGAGTGATGTATTTTTTTTTTTTTACATGGTTGAGAACATTATATAGTCTTAGATCGTTGATCACGCTCCTAACCTTATCACTTAAGAAATAAGGTAATATACTAATGGAGTACAGGCGAACGTGTATTTAGGTGATGTATAGAAATTGCAATAAAGATCACAAGTACATGAACAATACAGTGAACATTATTTAGGTAACAGAGAACAAAAGTTTTGGTCGCCTACCCGAGAGCGTTGGTTAGGACGAGCAGCTCGCTAATTTAGTGATGTCGTTACTAACTTTTCTTCTTCTTCTTCATGTGCCATCTCCCCACAGGACGTAGACGATCACGGCTTTCCACAACTTCCTCTCCCTTGTAGCTCTTAATAAACTTTGTCTTTCTGTTATTTTCTGTTCCGCCATCCATTTACTTCAGATATTTAACTAGCGTCTTACCCTTGAAGACGCATTTACGGCATTCTGCTTTGGTTTAAAAAAAAGAAAAAAGAAAAAGCGGCCCATCGGTGCCATTTCAAGTACTGAAGACGTCGGACGAGGGAGAGTCTTTGTCTTTGAACGGTTGGAATTGACCTCCATGGTTCCAACCACAGTGAGAACGGAGTACAGATCAAAGTTATTTAAATATATCTTTTCAACTAATACGGCGGACCTACTCTATCGCTCTCTTATGTGTTCCCCCACTATATCTCTCTCTATATATCTTATGTGTCTCCCTCTATCTCTCTCTTATGTATCTCTCTCTCTATATATATATGTATATATCGGTGACGAAGAGATAGCAAATCAGACTCAATATAGCGCCGCTCGCTCACATATTCCGTGGTGGAACTCAACTGAAGTTCTCTGTAACCATAGGACTGTGCCCCCCGGAGCCACGATTACTATCACCAACACCGTTGGAACAGTTGGTATGGTGTTTGCTTGACAACCTAACTGTCAGGGTTTCAATTCTTGGTAGATGAGTCCCAAATATAGGACGAAAAGTGCTTTCTGCATTCTGTTGAGGTTTCTTTCAGACTCAATGAATTACTTAATTATAATTATCAAATCCTCCTTACAATTTCTATCATATATATATATATATATATACCCCCCCCAAAAAAAAAACCCCCTCCAAAACAAAACAAGATGGGATATCTCCAGACATGATCAGCGAAACGAGAACGATTTATCCCTGTAAGATTAACTAAAAGGTTCAGTTAACACTTCATTGACGTTTACTCAGATCGAGAAATATCTGAAGAAGGCCGGAGAGCACAGCTTATAACACGCACGCCCCGGCCGATCCTGGGTCAACCTGGTTAACCCAGGCTGACCCAGGATCGTCAGTACGCTCGTCAGTACCGTCGTCGGTCAATTGGTTGTTGGTTGCTGGTTGGTTCTATCCACACCGTCTCTGTCCATGTTGTGTCCTTTGACCTTAGAGCAGTGAATATTGAATTTCGTTGGTAATTCGGAGCACTGGTCAAGCCACAACGAAGCTGTATTATGAAAGAAATAAAAATGTTCTTGCAAACGAAATAAAGACAGAAGATACATTGGGTTAGTTTTAAATTGGTTTATATAGTTCCTAGTACAAAAATCAACCCTTCTCTCTTTAAATTTCTGTAGGGGCACTTTGCTCTTCTAAATCTTGGAAAGGAATTCAAAGTCGGGAATTCTCCCAGCAACAGGTTGCGTGGGGTTTTCGTAGCAGCTCGTCCACCCTTCGCGCCTCTCTCTACCTCTCTGAAAACTCTAGTTGAGTCGCCAACGCGATCTGATTATATTGTGCGATCTGATTATATTGTGCCTAAGACTGGCGTTGGTTCAACTGGTTTGGGGTTTTCGGTAATTCCTCAAATTTCGGATTTAGTTGTAGGTATAGCCTCGCTTTTATTTCTTTTATTTATGCCTCGCACCATTACTTCCAAATGGGCGGAGGCAAATTTTTACCTTTTTTCTTCCTCTCTTGGAATTTTATCTGAGGCCATCTCCACGGGGAAGTTTTGACTGTCTTTTTGGCAATTCTACTTTCTACTTTTTTATTTTCCATAACAAATCTTTCCAGGCTTTGGTCTGGTTTCTTCTAGTGCACCCCCAACCAGTCATCCCGCTTCCACAGCTCTCGGGTTATCATGCAGACAACCCTTACGAGTTGTTTCTCATTTCAATTTCCTTTTCGGGTGACAGATTAGATTGCATCGGTCTCTTGAAAGCAATCATGATGCAATCATTCAATTTCTATACTCACAAATCCAGGTGTCTATTTGTGCGTCCAGATTGCTTTGAACCTCAACAATATAGTTTTCTCAACGAAAACGCAACAAATTATGTACCTCCAATGAAAAGCGATACAAAAAGGTTAAATTATGTTGTGCTGACAGATTTGTAAATATGGCTAAAATCAGCCAATCAATCTTAAGTTCGTTTTGGAATATAGCAAAGTATTTTATTTGTTGTAAATATCAAATTTAATCTATTAGCTTGAAAGTAAAGCTAAAATAAAAGTGTCAAGAAAGATTTTTCATTTTAAACCTTAGGCATCGCCTTTTTCCAGCAGCAGTAGCAGTAGCAACAGTAGGGTTATGTGTAAAGTTTCAAGTTTTAAAAAGTTCATTTAAAAAATTGAAAACAATTCTTGTAAAAATTCATTATTTATCGAATTTTTTTTTCTTAAGACAATAGTGTCAGTATATCTTATTCTTAAAAGCAATTAAATGCTTTTCTAATTATTTAATTAGAAAAGCATTTAATTTAATGTCTTCAGATTCAAAGCAGATTTTCTGTAACTGGTGGTCCTCTTTTACAAAAAAAATTATTATTTAAATTCTCCAATGCCTTGTCCTTATAACTAATATAAACATTAAGCGGTACAAAAATAATGAATTTCTCGAAATTTCATTAAAATTAAATAAGTGTGACGGAAGGGGTAGAAAATGTAAAAAAATATTTTTATCAATATTTTTTGAAAAAGAAAGGTTTCTAAAATAATTTAATCCATTTCGTGAATAAGTCATTAAAATCTGACAATTATCTGATTTTTGCAAGAATTTCCAAATAAATATTTTTTACCGCAAATAGAGGCTAAAATTTCGTATACTAATTTACGGTCACCCGTTAACGCAAGAAAAACAATTTAAGCCAAATTTTGCAGATTCTAAAAATGATTAAAAAGTATAATTTAATAATCAAAAAATCCTTTGGTCTTTCCCCTTAATAATGTTCACAATAAAACTTTGTTTTTATTAAGTTTGAG
>OZ038476.1:98148498-98195998 GCA_964036315.1 Acanthosepion esculentum
TGTGACGAATAGTCTCTGGTAGGTCTCCATGAGTATTTATATGACACCTACTTCAGCTATGATTAGAAAGGTGTAGTGTGAGTCTTGTATACGATGTATTGGGGCCTATATAATTATTTACGAATTTTTATTTATCAGGAATAAAATTCCTTAATGGACATTTAATTTCATAATTAACATTTGTCTTATTTAATTTTGTTCTAAGAGATGAATTATTATTTTTAACTATATGGTTAGAGGTTTTTAATTTTTTGTAATAAATAATATAATTTTTTGCTATTTTCAACTGGTGTTGTGCATTTTTAAAAATATTCTATTATATATATTATAATATAAAAATAAAAATTCAATGAAATGTGCATATATATACAAACACATATTTATACATATATACACACACACACATATATATATATATACATACATACAAATATATATACATATATACACACACATATATACATATATACACTTTTATACACGCACATATATATACATTTATACAAACACATATATACATTTATGCACACACACATACGTGTGTATATACACACACACACACACACATATATATATATACACACACACATATATATATACACACACACATATATATACACACACACATATATATACACACACATATATATATATATATTTATACACACATATATATATTTATACACACACATATATATTTATACACACATATATTTATACACACACACATATATATATTTATAAACACACACACACACACACACACACACACACACACATATATATATATATATATATATATATATATATGTATACATTTATACACACATATATATATAGTGGCTACAAAGCGAGTATGACCATTACTGACATGTACAGTCACAACATTGCATTCATTTGTTGCGTGAACGACAATGGTTCATAAAGCCAGCCATTGATTTGCATTTCTTGTTACATGTATAGCATATCAAATCGTCTCCGGGTGGTGGAAGTTGACTTCCAATGTGTCTTTTTATATGCCTTGTCAGGCCCGACCTGGACTTGCACACTCTAATGCAAGTCGAGTATTCAAAGCATGTCAATATGAAATCGTCATATGCAATAGACTCTTGGTGTTGGTGTGATTTATGGTGACTGAGCAGACCTACCCTGGACAGACATATTCGATTGCATTGGGCACATGGCCAAGTTCACACCTCATGGCAATTCAGGGATATCTTCCGAACTCCTCTCTTCAGTTCTGCATATTTTTGTGATGCCTCATGGAAAATTTTGATGCCATCAGCAATACCAGCTCTCCAAGAAACCCGGTCTTCAGCTAGAGTCTCCCAGTTATCCAGACGAAGATTGCACGTATAGTGACTCTTTAAGGCAATCTTTGTAAAGTTTTGGCTTGTGCTTTGGCCTTTTTTCCCATTTCCAATTCTCCATACATTAATTGTTTTGGCATTCTGTCATATTCTATATGAATAACATGGCCTCTCCACCACAATCTGTATTTGTGTATAATTGCTTCCACAGAGAGTGAATTGGCCCTTTGTCTAACAACAGTATCAGGGGTGTGAGGCAGTGGATTTCAAGCACAGACCGAAGGCATCGATGACGAAACGTTCCAGTATCTTCAGATGTCTGCGATAGACTACCCATGTCTCACATAAATATAGCAGAGATGACATAACGCAGGCATTATATATTTTAATTTTGGTCTGCTTTTTATGCCCTTCTGACTTCAGACACGGAACTTGAGTGCTTCAAATGCATTGGAAGCCTTCTTAATCCGTAACGCTATCTCATCATCAAGGGAGCAGTGGCGGTTGAGGGTGCTACCAAGGTATACAAATTTGTCTACTATCCCAAGTCGACTACCATCAACATAAATTGATGGCTCTATATACTGAATTCCCCGGGCAGGTTGATACATCACCACTGTTTTGTCAAAGCTGACGGACAGTCCAAAATCCTTACATGACCCTGATAGTCGATCTATGAACTCCTGTGCGTGCTGAATTGTGTGTGCGACCCGGTTACACTCATCGGCATAGAGAAGGTTGCGAGCTAAACTAAAAAAGACTTTTGTCTTTGCTGCAAATCTACGTATGTTGAAAAGCTTGCCACTTGACCTGTATCTTATAATACTCTCATGGCAGTCGCTGAACACATCAAGTAGTACAATTGAAAAGTAGATATAAAACAGTGTAGGAGCCAGAAAATCTCCCTGTTTGACTCCATTTTCAACCTTGATGGGCCACGTAAGCATACCACCAAAACTGACACAGGCTTCCATGCCGTCATGGAAGGACCTCAGAATCTTGAGAAAGTATGACAGCACAATTTTGAGGGTATTTTCCAAAGAGCAGCATGATTAACCGTGTCAAAAGCCTTCTTCATATCTACAGATATTTGCTAAAGGTCAAATTGTTGTCCACGGGTCTTTTCTTGGATTTGTTGTGCTGTGAAAATCATATCTGCGGTCCCTCTGTGTTAGCAGAAACCACACTGTGACTCAGGCAGTATATTGTCAGCTATTCTCTGGTTTAATCTTAATAGGAGAACAGAAGCTAAGATCTTACCTGCCGAAGAAAGGAGAGCAATCTCTCTATAATTACCACATAATTCCCTGGGACCTTTATCCTTATATATCGGAATCATTGTTGCATCCCTCCAATCTTTTGGCACTTCTCCATCTACCCAAATCTTTACAATAAGATCATGCATAACTTGACTTAAATGTGTTGCTCCATAACATAATATCTCAGCAGGAAAGCCGTCAACCCCAACAGCTCTGCTCATGTTGAGTCCCTCCATGCCACGCAGAACCTCGCCCAGCGATGGTTGTGTGTTAGGTTTTATTGGTCTCTGGGGTATTTTCTCGAGAACCTCAGGGTCCACATTTGAAGGCCTATTCAGTAGCCCATCTAAGTGTTTCTTCCATCTCTTAGCGATGCCATCCATGTCTGTGAGGAGATTATTGCCGTCCTCTGTACTGAGAGGAGCAATCTTGGTGGATCTGGGGCCAAATACTTGTTTCATCAATCAGTAAATCTGCTTAGTATTATTTGAATTCGCTGCATTCTGTATTTCATCTGCTAGCTCTGACCACCATTTTTTAGTTCGAAGAGAACGCTGAGCTTCTGCTTTTGCAGCTTTAAACTCCTTGCACAGTTTACTGTGTTGTTATTTGGACAGGCCTTTTTGCAATATCGAACTTCGTATCTGATTCTTCCTTGCAATGATCTCCTTGATAGCATCATCATTTTCATTAAACCAGTTTCGATATTTTGCTGGCACTTTATCCAGAACTTCCTCAGCCCCTTCATATATATTCTTCTTCAAAGAGTCACATGAAGATGTATCATTGATTTCAGTAAGTCGTTGTTTTAATGATTCCTGTGTTTCCAGGGAATGCAGTTTTGCAACATTTAAACGTGCATGGGGCTGTTCACTGTTTTGTCTAGTTAAGAAAAAAATTCATTTTGGCCCTCACCCATTATCGTCCGTATGTATTTTACAACACCTGCCTTTTTGTATTTATTCTGTCCAGAGTCAATATTTTTTCCTTTTTGGTTTGACTTCGATTCTTTCACTAACCTTACAATTCTTCGGACGGCAGTTCCGACTTCCTAATATGTATATACGGTAAAAAAAAACTTTTGACCAATTTTATAAAAAAAGATTTCAGGTTTTTGTACCGCATTATCATGTTTTTTCTTAGTGGATAAAAGTTTGTCAAAAACTGATCGTATTTTTCGCGCAAACATAATTTCTGCCCGAGTCATGACCGAAGGCGCATTTCTATTCGGTGTAAGCCTATAGACCTGTAAAAATTGCTGTAATGCAGCATCTGTGGATACACCGTTGGCATTTTTAGAGACCTTTTGAAGGTATCCACAAAACGCTCTGCCTGGCCGTTACTTCTAGGGTGGTAAGGGGCAATTGTTATGTGCTCTATCACAAACATTTTGCAAAATTCCTTAAATTATTTCGATGTAAATTGAGTGCCGTTATCCGATACAATCGAATCTTGTACTTCGAACCTTGCAAACACTTCGTGTAGAAACTGAATTAATAATTGCGTCGTTGGTTTGTTACATCTGAATATATCTGGCCACTTTGAAAAACTGTTTACGACAATTAGATAATACGTTCCATTAAGTGGACGAGCAAAGTCAACATGCAGATGTGACCATGGGCGGTCAGTTTCCGGCCATGGGTTGAACTTAATTGGTGGTGCTTTAGCCGCCAAAGCACAGCCTTTACATGACTTCACTAGACATTCAATGTCTCTATGCATGCTACGCCAGTATACGTAACTTCTCATCAAGCTTTTCATTCTGGATATATCAGGATTTCCTGCGTTCTTTCAGGGTTCGCTTTTGTAGTGCCAAAGGTACCACTACTCTTTCGCTGTACATGAGAACGTCATCGCACAGTGAGTATACTCCCGAATCTGCTTTAGTCCTGTCTTTAAGTTTTTTCTTCATTTCAGTAATAAATTTGTTCCCCAACGCTTTACTTTTTATATCTTCCAACGTCACAGATAGTTCCTGCACAGTATTGCATAGTACATTTTTATCTCTATTTCCGATTGTAGAGAAGCAATGACCGTGTCTTCTACAGGTTCATTATTCCTTGGAATAAGTCTGGACAACCCGTCAGCATGACTTAATTTACCCGATGGTAAGAATTCCATTTTAAAGTCGTAATTTAGTAAAATGGTTCCCCATCATTGGAGCCTATTAGCCGTATGAGTCGGTAATCCTTTTTTTAGACACAAATAGCTATCAACGGTTTGTGATCTGTTTGTAGAATAAACCTTCTCCCGTGAATGAATCTATGAATTTTTTTCAGAGCAAAGACAATCCCTAAGCTTTCCTTTTCTATCACGGAGTAATTTTTCTCAGTTGAAAGAAACGTCCTGGATGCGTGTGCAATCGGTTTAATCGAACCGTCTTCTAGTTTATGGATAATGCAGGCTCCTATACCGGACGCACTAGCGTCACTTGCTACGATTATTTCTTTTTTTTATCGTAGTGTGTCAAGAATAGTTATGACGTTAGTATTTTTTAAATTTTCTCATATGCTTCCTAGCATTCAATCGTCCAAGACCATTTAGCGTCTTTCTTCCAAATCTCATTCAACGGAGCTCGCAAGCAATGCATATTTGGTACAAATACATTATAGTAACTTGCTAACCCCAGGAAACTTTGTAGGGTACTGACATTTACAGGGGCAGGCATGTCCTTTATAGCACTAGCACGTGCTGGATCTGGTCTCCTGCCCTTCTTGTCAATTATCTGATCTGAATATTTAATTTTGTCCATAAAGAATTCACACTTTTCAGACTTCAGTTTAAATCCATAGTCCTGAATTCTTCTGAAAACTTCGAAAATATATGTGTGTTCTTCAGGGTTTTCACTTTTCAGCAAAATATCGTCAAGATACGCCACTCAGCATTGTGTCCATTACTTGCCGAAAAATCGCTGGAGTGACCTTTATGCCGAAAGGAAAACGATTAAATTTGTACATACCATGATGTGTATTTATAGTCAGTAATCTTGAACATTCGTCGTCTACTGCAATACTGGAATCTGAAGATACGCATCACTTAGGTCGATTTTGGAAAATATTCGACCTCCACCAAGCTGCGAAAAAACCTCTTCCGGCCCCGAAAGTGGATAATGATAATCGTTTAAGCCCGTGGAAAAATACACGCAGAGATGTACCTCTTTCGACTTTTTCTTCATATAAACGGTTGGCGAAGCCCAATCGCTATATTCCACCTTCGATAAAACACCTATTTTTTCAAGTCTATCAAGCTCGTCATCATTTTGTTTTAGCGAAGCAAATGGTACATTTCCTTTTTGAAAAATGTTTGTACGTTTTCTTTTAGATCGAATTTAGCTTTCATTTACTTGCACCTGCCTAACCCACCAGAAAATACGTCTGGGAATTTATTTTTTTAATTCTTCTTTTAGACTTCCTGCTTCGTTAATAAAACATTTCACTATTTGGCAAAACGAATTGTTCGGACTGTTCCATAAATTGAACTGTTCCATCCAATCTGTTCCAAACAGGTTATTCGTGTTTTTCATGACAAAAAGTCTTAACTTCAAGGTTTTATCTTTTCACGATAAATTTGTTGTAAATTCCGCCTCGAATTTTATTTTCTGTCCTGTAATACTCCGAGCGTTTTTTTTAGTAACCATTAACGTTGGTTTACCCAATTTTCTCCATGTATAAATATTTATGCTCAAAAGAAAACCACTGTCTAGTTGCAGTCTAATGTTTTCGTTTATGATTTTTACCTGCACAAATTTCCTTACGGGAGATTTATGCACATTAGTAATCTTAATGTGATTACTCGCCGCTCGGTTTTTAAATTTTGTCATTTTTGGACATAAAAGAACCCACTGGGTTTTTATGTCCTTTCTTCTCCACACTGGAAACATCGTTTCTTTTTGTAAGGACAATCCTTATACAAATGTAATTCTCCACAAGCGGGACAGGGGTTAAGAGTAATGATTTTTCCCTCTTCACTTTGTTTTTGGCGCACTGTTTTAATGTGCCAACGCCGCTTGTCTCAAAATCTTTGGCATCTCGACGAACATTTATACATTTCTGACAATCTAAGTTTTGCAACATTAAATTGGGTGCGTTTTCCAATTTATTTAAAATTCTTCGGATTTCAGCATCTTTTTAGTCGACACCAACCCTTGCACAAATATCAAGCATTTAAAAATGTCAGGGTTTAATTTTGCCAATTTGAACTTTTCACAATTTTCGCTCACAATGCTCGCGAACGTTGTGAAGTTATCTTCGTTTTTCACTAAATTCATACATTTCCATCTTTGATGGAACAAAGACGTTTTTGGGATGAAAACTTCCGAAAGCGAAGTAACCGTTTGTTTAAATGCTAGGTCACTATTTTCTTTAGTAATATATAAAGTTTACAAACTTAATGTGTTTGACAACGCCTAGTTTCCTTAGCAAAAGTCTGACCTTATTTTTTTATCGTCGGACGAGTTTGCAGTCTTATACAAATCTTCATATCTACGGAAATACAACTAAAAGGTTTAACTCTTTTTGTGATAGTGAAATTCCGCAATTGCATTTACGATAGCATCTTCAGAATATCCATTCTTATTATTTGTGAACATTTTCTGTTCTACCATTTCCACGAGTTTTTGTTCGTGCCGTTTTTGCTGTTCGTCTTGCCGTTTGACCATTTCAAGTAGTATCGTTTTAAAGTCTTCCATCTAGATTTTTCCCATGAAGCCTTGGTGAATTTTAACGTGAGATATCTTTTTATCGCCAAAGTTGTGCTGGAGAACGCTTCCTTAATTTGCGTAGATCATCGTCACTAAATCATTGACGCCGACATGTTGAAATTTTGGCTAATCCTCGTCGCCAAAATGTTGTAACCTAGGGAAGGTTCCCGAATAGAATAATCACACGAAGGTTGGTAATGAACTATAATACTTAGGACACTAACAACACACAAGATTCGCCAGCGGCGCGTAGAATAAGTAGTCAACTGCTAGAAGTGAGATAAGTGAATTCCACAATGAATCTCCAACTGCAGGATATCTACCAACCGCTTCAAGCGTTCAGATGTGGCACGAGGCTAAATTAATGTCGGGTTTCCCGACACGAGACTCATCGGGGGGGGGGGGCTCTCTGCTCAGAGATTGTGAGTTTGACCAGTACAGGTGGCGACGAATCTGCAAGTGCAGACCAACATACTGTATTTATGTGAATGGGCACACACCCATTGTTGCCCGTAGGTATGCTACAACATATATAAACACATGACCACACAGATATTTTATATATATATATATATATATATATATTATATATATATATATACACACACACACGTACATATATATGCGAGCTAGAACCCAAAGCATATCAGTGCCTTTGCTTTTCTTTAATTCAATTCGGGCACCTTTTGATATTTCCTAAAATTATGATATTAACCTAAAACAAAACAAATGTGTTTTGTTGGCTCTAGACTTTTATATGGATATCATTCATGGTTTCCATATGGATATCATTCATGGTTTCCAACTAATTTAGAAATTTCTAAACTATCATCTGTATTCACGTTTTTGCAGATCAATGATTAAAAATGGCTTCAAGAAAATGAAATCCTTCCTCAGACTCCATAGATTTGTGCCTCCAAAACCCAAGGAGTTTTACCACATCACAAAGACTGCCAACAGCAACAAAAATAGTAACTAGAAGGGAAAGTCATGTAGACTTTCCACACTACCCAAAACAACGTTTGGAAGAAAACTCCCATCAATATTAGAAGAGTGATTACAGTATACAAGAGAAGTTTAATTTCCTGAAAAAAAAAGATTTAAATTTCAACCAATAGTAATTGTTTGATCAACGAATAGCAGATGTTTCCCTACAAGGGGATGTCTAATTTCATCATTAGAATTCTACAGATGTCCTCATTTGTGCAAAGTAAAGGACCTCTTTTTTGTTAACTATGATGAACAGAAAAGAAATAATGTCCAATATACCATGGAAGTAAGCTCAGTTGCACAGACACAAGCCACACCTTTTATTCACCTGAAGCAAGAAAATAAGACAATCAAGAAATTCGTTAAGTTTATGTGTCGGCAGTGATCTCTTGTCCCTCATTGTTGGCAGAACTGTCCACTTCTCTCTATCATTGATAGCAAATACAAAGTTGAAAAATAAGCCAGGATTAGAATTTAGATATTTACTTTTCGTAATCTGACACAAGGCTAAAGAGGTGTAGGAAGAATGTATTGCAATCTTGTGAAACCTGCCTTGAAAATCAGCATTCAAAATCCTGCTTTTTACTTGGGCTCAAAACCACTTAGTGAAACATACACAACTATCCCAAGGCTCTTAGCATCATTTTGAGCAGGTGAGAAAAATAAATTCTGCACCAATTTCTGTATTTCTACTTTTAAGTTTTGTCTTGTCTCTTAAGTTCAATGCTTAAGACTGTCTAGAGAAAACATGAACTTTAGAGAATGTCCTGAAGATTACCAAAAGCGACTCGATAACATATGGTTAAAAAAAAATTTAAACATTTAAATTAAAGAATAATTGTGATTCTTGTAAAATAAATTGATATGGCACTGTCAACAAATTCTGGGTATAATGGCGCTAGTGTAATTAACTACTAACATTTTTAGAAAGCATTGTTTTTCCTTCAGCACCACGTATTGTTAACAAGCATGAATTCATCTGAGGTTTTATTTCTATTGGGTCTGGTTGCAACCAAATTAAAAGCAAAAGACAAACACACAAAGTAGTAAAATAACAATAGTAATAAGATAAATACCATTTCTTGGCTTTTAGAAAATGGTCATTTTTCAACCGACATAAACCAAAATGGCTGACACTGATAGTTTAATGAAAGTAATTTTATTTTGTTTTTCTGAAGAATCTGGAAATGTTAAAATTTAATCAATTTTCTTTATTTGGTATTTTACATAAGTAGTAAAATCTAACAAAAGGTATAAGCCATTATCAAAAATAGTAATTTTTGCAAAATCAGAAAGAGACACACACAAAAAAAACTCCAAAAAAACATTTAAACAAAATTTTTTTAATTTGGAAGTTGCATACATAAACTAGTTTGTTTAAATGAAATTCATGATTCTTCCACATCTCCTGGCCCAACAGTGACAAAGACATCATTGGTTTGATCAAGTTTATAGGACTCTTTCAGCTTACGTTCTTCATGGCCAATTTTTGCACTCACACGACCCATGTACTTAGTAGCATATTTCTTGCGAAGAAGTTTTCGATACTAGCAAGAGAGAGAGAGAAAAAAAAAAAAAAGTTAGTTCCAAAGAAAACAGAAAAAAAATAAATGAAATTTTTTGGAAGATTTTTCCCTGTTCCTTATTTTTTAAGTTTTCCTCCCCATCTTCATAATGATCATTTAAAAACAAATGCTCATGAATGTTGATGAAAAAATATAACATAACATTAAGTGAATCTAAATTTTTTTGTGACAGATTTCCTTTAAATTAAAAAAATACTGAGGTCATCAAATTATTTGAAAAGTTTGACTTAATGCATAAATTTGAAATAACATTGAGTTTTACAAATATTTATGCAAATCTTTTGTAAACAAAAAAAAAAAAAAAAGAAAATTTTAAAAATAAAAATCGGATCTAAAACATGTAAACTTATTCAAACGTGAAAATATTATCAATTCTTGTTTTTTTTTTAATTGAAGTACAGCAATATGCAGAAAAGCATCTAAATATATTTAATCGGATTCACTGGCAAATTAGGTTGTAACAGGTTAGAATTTCTCTTGTGATACTTACTTCATTGGGTGATTGATAATGTGGATTCACATATAAAGTGGGGCCACCTAAACTACCTTCAAATATCCGGACTGGATTTAGTACAAATCGTGGACCTACACCCAGACAAAGAAAAAATATAAAAGTGAAGAAATTGCAAAATCAGTTATACATTATACTGTAAAAGTTTGTGTGTATGTTTTTTTTAGGGGGGGGGGGGGTATTAATTTTTAAAAAAATAGCAAACCAAAAAACGACAAAGTAGACACACTGAATGTTGATGTTTTCTTTAACATTCAGCTGAAAAGATAATAAAAACTAAAAGAATTTATTATTATATTTAAAACACATTTATAAATTTTAAACCCAAGAAATTATATTGAAATTATTTTTTTTCTAAAATTTCAGTCCTATCAAATATTATTTAATGCAGGTTCTTTTTTAATTTTAATTCAGAGTGAAAACCATTTAGCTAGTTTTCTTAGTTTAGTATAAAAAAATTTCCACTTTCTAAAAGAATTCATCAATTTACTTTGGGGTTATGAATAACATTTGAGAAAAAAAAAAATCCAGATACTGAATTCAAAAAATGAATTTAAGTTGAAAAAGAAAAACAAACCCAGGAAATTTTCAAATGTAAAGAAAATGTTGAAATTTTAAAAGGTCTTTAAATATACTAACCAATTTCAACAAGTGAAGCTAATTCATCAGTTATGGAATAATTTCTAAACCAAATACGATTGTCCAAAATAGAGAAGAAGAACACATGATCAATGAATGGCTGACTTTTGGGATGATGGTTTGGAGTTCCAAAAATCTGGAGAGAGAGGAAACAAAATAATGAAATAAGTTTAAATAAATAAAAAAAAATTGTGTCCATATGAGAATAATATGTTCTCAAACATTTATGATTGACTGAGTATTTAATTATTAAAACTTATCTGAAATAAAACTTAATAGCTTCAATTTATTTTTCAGATAAGATGAAAAATTCTCATAACACAAAATACGCCTCTTTTTCAATAGGTTATGTAAAGTTATAGAATAGAACAAGTCATTAATTTTAAAGCACTAATTAACTGGCAAGGTTAAAAAAAAAAAAGAAAGAAAAAAAAGTTAATTCACAAAAATGAACTCTTACTTACCTGTATAAAAAGCTCTTTTAAAATCTGCCAGTGAGGTTCTTTATCAAATTTCTTTAAAGAAAGGAAAAAAATTTAAACAATACTTTTTGCTACAAATTATAAAAGTTGAATATGTGCATATATATATATATATATATATATATATATATATATATATATATATAGGAGAGGGTATTTCCTAACATAACGACATGTTGATATGCCTAAAAAAAAAAAAAAAAAAACTGTTTCAAATGCCGATTTCCAAGTAGGGTCTCTTAATTGCTTGGTGTAATAATCCTCTTTATCCACATTTTTACCAGTTTTGAACTGCACTAAGCTTAGTAAATATTAATAATACTTGCGTTTTACTTTTACAGTAAATAAAAATCATAGAAGGAAAACTCCAGTGAATTTGTTCTATTCATGACAAAGCCAGTATTTGAACAAACGTGTAGTGAGTGAATGAATGAATGAACAGAGGTATAATTAGAGGAATATTTTGCAAGACTGGCATTGTTATGTAGATGAAAACAACTAGTAATTTGTTCTTTATAGAATTTCCACTTGCTTAAGAAAAAAGTTTTGGAAAAGTATCAGGAAGGATTTAATATCCGCATATCATTTGTACAGCTAATGTTAAGTTAAGATTGCTTATAAAAGTTTTTAAATTCATTAAGGATAGAGAAGGTCAGGCCTTTCCAGAGATTCCTTTTCTTTATTATCTGAATTGCCATGCAAGAGAGTGGAGAGACATTCTGTTGCCTCCTTCATGGTTTGGAATTCACTTTTCTTTTAGACGGGTTGTCAGTCAAGGCTAGAAAGTATCCAGCTATTTAATCCCTAACTGGTGGGGAGAAGAGATATTCAGACCTTTTCCAAAAGCATTAGAATAAAAGTGAATGCAACAGATTAACATGGAACTAGAACTGTTTGCCAATTCCATTTTCCACCTCAATAACTGTTACACTGTGCACATTTCAGTTTTCTTTGGTTAAATGAGAAAAGAAGAGATGCCTGTCTGTGGACAAAATAGATGTTTGGGTGGCGGCTCTAGTGTTAGATCCAGAAAGGAAAGTAGAGCAGAGTTGTTACGAAATTGCAAATCTCAAAAAATGAACAAAGTAGCTGTTGAAAACAATTTCAAGACAATCTGCTTGATATTCATTAAAATGAGTGCAGCAGAAACCAATGAAGATTAAAATCATTACTATAGTAATTGATGAGTTTTCTAACCAGTGACCAACAGCAAGTGGTGGGATTAGTTCTTGTCTTCTGTAGTGCAGAATAACATTTTGTGATAAGTACTCAGTTCAGTCATCTTGTGAGATTCATTTCATTATATTTTCATTCAGATCTAAAGCTATTCTTTTATCTTGCATAACATATCCAAGTTCAGTACTTTTAGTTACTCAATTCCCTTAAGAAACCTAGAATTACATGTGTGATGATGGAACTCTTACAATTTCAATTTCTTTTAACTAAAATTTTAAAAATAAATTCTGAAACATCCAGCACTTTGTTCCCACTTCAGTTCTTTATTTGGGATTTGTTTGAATATTACATTAATTCCACACTTTTGGCATTTTTCATTTTATTAGTTTTAATTTTAATGGGAAACTATCTCCAGGTATTCCTAAAATCTCATTTATGTTTTAGCATAGTCTTAAATTTTCTTTCAGAAATAACCATATAACATAATGACTTTTTATTCTGTAGACAAATAATTCTTCAGTTGTCTGACAATGTTTCAGTGTCTAACTTCATTCCAATATCTTCCCAAAAGTCTCTATGTGACCCCACCCCCAAAAGAAATCAGAATAAAAAGGTCTTTTAAAATATTATTTCAGACATTATTTGTCTATATCTCGGCTGAGAGGAGATATTACCATTATTCGGACCGTTATCCTTATCTTCATTGCCAAACGTTGTGAATATCGGAATGAAGACAACTGTCCGAATAATGTAAATAATGCATTTATTTGCAACAAAATAGCAATTTCGTCTTAAATATCTTTATGAATTTGTATATTTGCTAGAAAGAAAAATACAAAATATGACATCAATGAAAAAAATAAAAATGGAATGACTCCTAAGTATATTAAGTGGTTTGCTTATTAACAAGTAAAAAAGTTCAGTGTACAGAGACTCATTCCAATCCGAATATTGCCTTCAAGACAAGTACAATTTTGCTTTATAAATATAGTTTCCATTATTTATCAGGAAGTACTAAGAGTTAGTCTTGTTGGATTTCACTTGAAACTTTACAGCCATAATGAAAAGATCTCTTCAAAAAGAACCTCAAGTGAATGAAACTTGAATAAAGTTTTTTTCAGAAGATGAAGAAAACTGTCAATGATTTCTGAAGCCTTCCTGATTCTCAGTGTGAAATTAATTATTGCCTTTTCATTAATTCATATATTTAAATTCTATCTTGACAAAATTGACAAGCATCATAATTTGAATGCTAGAAAGTGGAAAGCAGCTCAAACAAAATATATATCAAAATAAAATGCCAAAAATTTGAAGTAAACTAGCAGGTAATGAAATAAAATAAGCTCAAAAATTTTGCAGTTAGAATAATGGCATAAAACATCAATACATTAATTAACAATTGCCATATTAATTTGATCAAGTTTTTCTAGTTTCAAATTATTTCTATCTCAATCAACAAATGTATCAGAAAAATTCTTCTAGTCAAGAGAACAGGTGGAGGCAGGTGAGAGGAATGTAGTCACTTTTCCAATGTTGGCCAATTTCAAATCTATAAAGCCTATGTTTGTAAATGAGAAAGAAAAATCATTAAAGTTGACAAATGATTACATTTTATTGTATTTCTTATTTTCTATGACTATTTCTGCTCTTGTGACAATTTCTAGCGATTGGGCTATATTAGCTCAGGACATAAAATGCTTCACTTGGATAATCTTGAAATGACACTAATGTCCAGCTATTAGTAGGAAGAAAGTGTCTCATATAATTTATTAGGGACCAATACATACCTCATCAAAAGAGAGCAATGGCCTAGAACCCTTCAAGCAGTTGCCAGTCAGTTTCAATTCACACATTGTATGCACTGTAGAAGAAGAAAATGACAACAACTCATTAGAAATTAATCATTTCAGAAGAGAGAAATGGCGTGATCAAAAATACTTGGTACATGCAAACAAATGGGTTTCAGTATAACTTAAGAATGATTGCCATTTGTAGGAATCACTGATATTCAAATAGAAAGTTATCTTTAATAGGTGCATCTAATGAATTGTATGACTAAGATGTGAAAGCATAATTTGTCCAAAGGCTAATATAAATTTGAACAACTTGTAGAGTAATGGTGTTTCATTATAAAATTTCCACTTGAAAATTCATAATCAAATTTAAAAATATTCCAATTTTAGAGAAATTACCAAACAAGATAGCAGATTTAATGTGACAATAGAAAATGTTACAAAATTGGAACAAAGTGTTGTAACTGAAATATTTTTGACTTAAATTCAAAAATAAATTATCGTATCAGATGAATTATGCACCAAATGAAAGTTAAAATACAAATTGGCTAAAACAAGAAAGATTAAGAATATAAGATTTGTATGCTGTCCAAAAAAGCAAACCACTTCAAGAGAAAATAGTAAATTCTTAAAACATTTCAGTATCAACATATTTAGTTACATGTACAACCAGAAGATACTAAGCTTAAAATCTACACTGATTCTTATATGGTTAATCTATTATTTTTGATCAGATACAAGAAAATACAGCCTGTTTACCCAATGCATATTTACATAATGACTAAAAGTGATGATTTATCAATAGAAAAATTTTAAATCATACAATATCTTCAGTCATTGACAAAATGTCAAAAATCAACAGCAATAAAACACAGATAACATGGCCAAAACATTGTGATTTGGCTTCAGTTTATTTCCATATGAACTTTATAAAGAAAGTTGTCTTCATCTAGAAAAACAGTTATTTTTAATACATCAATATTTTCATTTTCACATACTTACCATTTTCAACAAGGAATTTGGCAGAAGGACCTTCATTAATGTTAGATAGCCTGGGAAAAATAAAAATCATTTTTACTGTAGCAATTTAAAAAGAAAATTAGGCCATGATATAAAAGATACAATAAAACAAAGATGGAAAATTAAAGAGGAAAAAACAGCAAATTGGTAGCTGATTTATACTCCTTTTAGTCATTGAAGCTTCTGTAAGCAGTCAAACTGATGGCCATTAAACAGCTGCTAAGGTGTTGGGTAAAAGTTCAGGTCTTATCAAAACATACTGTTTGTTTTAGCAGGTAAAGGGTAGATCCTAACCCAGTGCTATGCTATATAAAGCAAAAAGTTAGAATGATGAAAAGTCTATGTGAAAAGTGATAAATAACCTGCTTTAGTTAAATGTTTCAACTGATTAACAAGATCTGGTTAACTCCTCGAAACTGGGTGGAGAGGAGCAGCCAAGTAATATTGAGTATGATCAAAAGTTTTTGGCACCCTCTCTTTTGGAAAACAGAAACTAAATATTTTTTTTTTTAAATAAAAAGTCTAAAATATTTTGCACACACCTAATAAAAATTCAAAATCTTGTAGCTATCATAAAATTAAGTACACTTTTCTGAATGTCAAGTAACCGGACAGATTTTATGAATTTCTCCTGTTAAAAGATTACCAATATAAAAAAAAATGAATAAAATACAATAAAACAGAAACAAATGTCTTCTTATTTTGTAATAGTGAGCAAAAACAAGTGTAACTATTGGTATTAAAGAAATATGTAATGTCACAAAAGGAACAAAATATTCTTTTATATAAATTGTACATATCAATAATGATATGCAAAAGAGATTTTCATCTCCATAATAATCTAAGGCTGTTTAAATAGTTTAAAATCTCAAAAGTTGTAAATACTGATTTATATAAATAATTTACTTTTTCAAAATAAAAATAGATTTTGTAGGGTTAATAAGAGATAAACTCAAGAGGAAATATATATTGAGAAACTGGCAACTTTTCTTTTAGTCAAACTGAACTGAAAGCCATTCAATAGAGCCATTATAGTAGTTTATGCACAGAAGAATCAGTAACATTTACAAGAAATAGATAAGTGTTTTTTAATGTTAAAAGCCAATGCAAATTCCAATGAATTATCATGACAGAAGAGGGTGTGTGCAAAAGTAGAGAAGGCACACAATAGTGAAATATGAATTTGGATTGTGCAATGCATACAGAAAAAATGGGTCTATTGGTGTACAGCAAATGACAATAATAACCAATACTAGATTTGAAAAATATCCAAGATGCTTGCCATATGAAACTAAATATAAAACTATAGAAATTTAAAAATTTTAGGTAAAGATGGATTTCCTCAATGGATTTATTTAATCATTATACCAACATGATAAAAAAAGAAAAAGAAAAAAAAAAGAGGATTTACCAGGATTTATTATCAACAGACAATCTTAATATATGCAGATGACACTGTGTTAATAGTGGAAACTGAAAGAACCTCTTTGGCAATGGAAAGCAAGAAGAGGAAGGATTAACTATTAACTGTAAGAAAACAGAATGCAGGTCATCATAAAGAGAGAGACTCCAAAATGTGAGCTATAAATTGGGGATGTGAAAGTACAGAAATTCATCAGGGTAGAGTACTAAACAGTGGAAAATATGACACAAAAATCTCTAAGCACACAACAATAGTGAAAGATGTCTTCCAAAAGCTAAGCCAGTATTAAGACAGGAAAATAACAGAGTTCTGAACTGTTATGCAATACCTAATCTCCAATATGGCAGTGAATACTGGACAATTTCTTCACAGATGAAGATGAGACTTGAAGTAACTTGATGTGATTCTCCTGATGAGTACGAAAGGACAGAATATGTGAACAATGAAGAAGTCTTAAGGAAGATAGGAAACTATAAGGAAGCTAAAACTTACACTCACAAAGAATATTTCTGAACACTTAATGAGGAAAGAATGCCTAGAGAATTTAACACATGCATTAGATTAAAGGAAAGATAAGTTATTTAATGAGTGCATGTGAATCAATTGCAGAACAGAGACAAAAATTACTTAGAATAAGAAGACAGGAATTTATGGAGAGCCATGACTGCTTATTTTCCCAAAAGGACTTGGCACATAAAAGAAGAAAGTTACTTACCACATGTATAAATCTTTCTTTTTACGAGCTTCAAAAAATATACATTTATTGCAGTTTCTTGTTTCACAAATCTGTAAAAAGAACAAAGAAATAAAAACTAAATTATATTTTGAATGCCAAATATTAATGCACCTCATCAAAAAATTAAGAGTATCTAAATATTTACTAAGTGTGGCGAACTTTGTGAGGTTTACTCATTCTGCTGGTAATGACTTGTATAACACGTTCTATAACAATCCAAATCAATACTTTTAATTAAAAAATATATATAAATTGAAAAATATTTCATACAGAAAATTTTCCAAACAAAAATTGATATTTTTTCAAAGATTTTCTGTAATTAAAAAATAAAAGTTTGCATTCAACACTAGGTTATGATAGTAAAGAGAAGATTATGAGCACAAAAATATGAGCTTTTCATGCATTTCTTAAATTTATAGCCTTGCAGTTAAAAAAAAAAAAAAAGAAATTGATTGCGTTTCTCAGAAAACAATGCTGGCTAAAATGAATACCTTTTATGAAATTTTCTCAGCACATTTGACAAAATCTGGCCAAATGAGCTTACATTAGAATTATTTTGAAAGTGCTTCTTGGTCAGGCAAATACCTTGCCTTCCCACTGACTATTTTGAAGTATTAAGTTTTACTGCATTTTAAAAAATAATGAAATAAGGTAATTTTTCTTATTTTTCTCAACAATTGAAATAATCTTAAATCTAAGATTTACTGGATTATTTACCTCATTTACAACTCTGAAGTCATCTTTATGGTCCATTTTGGGCTCTGAAAAATGGAAAGCAGAATTTCATAATTCTAATGAGATTTATAAAATATCAACAATATAGTCTTAAAAAATATATTTACTCTAGAAAAAGTCTTAAATAAAATAAAAAGTATTTCTAATTTTTACTACAACTATCAAGGGAGGTAATTCTTTCTGGAATATTCTTTTTAGTCTTTAGAAACCAATAAAAATCTATCAATTTTTAATTTGAAAAGAATTTGATAAACTTATGCAAAATAATTCCATTTAGGAATAAGTGAGTTTGTTTTCTAAAAGAGTGACTCGTATAATGCATAGAAATTGAATGTTTAATGGGATTTTCAATTAAAATCAACAAATAACAGCTCAAAGAGAGCAAAATATCTGACAAAACTTTTTATTGTATTCAAATTTTTCCAGTTCTCTCATAAAATATGGATTAATATGAAAAAATATTTAAAAAAAAAAAAAAGGAGTTGATTCCTGATTTAGGCCTGGAAATATTGATTTCCATGATTGAAACATTAGTTTTTATGATTCTAATTATTACAGTAGTTCCAGTTATGTTGCCAGTTTTAACAGAAGAGTGAAGCGTTTCTTGCAATTTCATGCCATCACATCAGAATTAAGAAAATACCTTGAGAAAATTCTGTGGTTTTTATTTTTTATTATAATTTTTTTCATTCTGCTATTTATGAATATAGTGTAAGTTTAAGGTTCAGGAGACAATGACAATACCAAATATAACACAAAGGTCATGAAATGGTCAGTGATCATATGTAGACTGTGTAGTAGTCAATATAACATGACTGTTTTCTATGTCTGTAGATCACTTGCATTATTTACTTGGAAACTGAATGAAGAGTGAGAGAGAAAGGTCAAAGAAAGTTTCTTTATTTCAAGCTCTTTGTGTTGAATAAGAGACAAGGTTTTCTTATTTCAAATCATCTGACCAGCAATCTATTTAGCTGTAGTGACCAATTCCATGTATTTTAATACATTAAACCTCAAAAGGCAAACAAGGGACACCCTTCCAAATACGGGTGGCTCAATACTTTCCATTAACAACTGTAGATTATTGATCACTTTTTATATGTGCTTTCATAGTTAAAGCAACATTATCTCATCATTTTTCTTAAAGTTTTTCTATTCTTTCACCTTTGGATCTTAGTCAGATCATTAAGTTGTTTTTGGGTCATTGTGATAATTCTTTTCAGCTTCCCTGAAATATTTTCTTAGTGACAAACAGTCCTTAAAAGTTTTTAAAAAAATCTGCAAAGTAATTCTTAAATTTGGAACAAAATCTTCACAATATGAAATTATGAATGCCAATAAGTCAAATGTGACAACTACAAATTATTCAGTTTAGCTTAGATTCATTTTTGCAGTTTCCCTCTTGTGTAACGTTAGATTTTGATACCCGGGCAGAAATTTGTTCAACTCATTAGAAAGACCTGTGCGATAAGTTGAGAGCTAATGGTAGATGAAGTACAACTGTATAATCAGCCTTTCAACCTGCAACTGACCTTAGAAAAGATTTAAATGTCACACTAGCTCTTTAAATTGTTCACCAATCAAATACGTGAGCCCTGAAAACAGGGTGGCTTATCTCTAAACCTAAATATTAATGTTTATTTCCTTTAAAAATATTCTTAATGTAACAGCTGATTTGTGTTTACTTTTGGGAATCAATAAAATTGATTAACATGACTATTTGACTTGATGTATTTAAAATTAAAATAATATAGTGGAATCTTATTTTTAATGTCATTGGTTTGTTTCTTTGTTCAGTTAATTTTGTAGACCACCTGAAATACCATTTTTAAGGGCTCATAGCATGTATTTCTTGAAAGTAAAAAACAAAACAAAATGAAGCCAAAACTAGTTTACTAGGATGGGCTGAAAAGTTCATAGGTTGAATAGAAAGGAGTGATGCTTGAGCTGTGAATCTTGCATACATTAATTTCAGCTCCTTAATAATTGCATTGTTTCTTTCCAGGTAAACTAACATTTGACTGTTCAAAGATTTAAAAATTAACTTGTATTAAGTACCTGCAGGAAAAGAGTTTAGCCTCCAAGGGCATTCATGCTGACATGGATGAATCATTAGGGGGGGGGTGATGCTCCAGCTTTATCACCAATGCAAACATAGGCAGCTGAATTCATGAGGGTAATGAGAATCTTGAAGATGACCCAAGGTCTGAACGTCCTGCAACTGTTACCACCAAGGAAAACATTGATTACGTTCACCATATGATAATGGATGGTAGGTGATTGACTATAAATCAAATAGCTAATGCATATCCAGTGAGAGAGCTGAGAATATTCTGCATAATGAACTTGGCATGACAAAGGTTTCTACTGAGGGTACCATGTATTCTGAAGAAATATGACACTTTGAGCCAGAGACAAAGAAACAATCCATGCAGTGGAAACACCCCTCCTCACCTGCTCCAAAGATGGCCAAGGTCATTTCAACTACAGAGAAAGTGATGGCCATAGTTTTTTTGGGATGCAAATTTATTGACTATCTTCAAAAAGGGATACACCATCAATGGAGAGTACCATGCGAACTTACTGAGGAAGTTATGAAAGGCTATCAAGACTGAACAGCCAGGAAAACTGACAAAAGGGATCTTGTTTCATTTGAACAATGCTCTAGCACACAAGTCCTTGGTTTCAATGGCTGCTGTGGGTGACTCTGGCTTTGAACTGGTTGATCACCCTTCCTATTCTTCTGATTTGACTTTCATCTGTTCCCCCAAGATGAAAAAACAGTTGGCTGAGAACTAGTATCAGTGTGAGGACATCATATTTGCTGCTGTTTAGCCAACAGAATGAAAGCTTCGTCACCAAAGGGATCTAAGCACTGCAACACCAATGGCAAAAGTATGTGGACCACAAGGGGGACTATGTTGGTCAGCCTATGAACTTTCACCTGACCTTCGTATTTGCATAGAAAATTATAAGGCTACCAACATTCATGTTTACTTAAGTCTCAAAATAAGGTGCCAAAATTGACAAATCCGTAATTTTGGCACGGCAAGCCATTCGAGAAAAATATTTTTACTGTTGATAGAAGATTATCCAGAAAACGAAACTTCTGTCACATAATCTTCAGACATGGAAAATAGGTGATAAAAATATAAAATTTTTCTTAAAGTTCCCAACTTGTCTGCTGACATCATGAAAATAAGCAATTGTAAGGATGTTCATTATAAAAAAAAAAAAATCAATTCATTTTTTTTCAAACAGTAATGTTGACATTCCTATACCAAAAATGAATAAATTTACAGCAGAGAAAGAATCTATTTGGTTATAAATGACAGGAAAACTAATTTGGCTGATGTATCTGACATACTTTGTAAATGATAAGTTCTCAAATTGGATAGTGTCTTTTTGCATTTTGGCCATTTTCAGGTGCCTATAAAAAAAATAAAAGTACATAATACACACCTAAGTTGTTTATATTTTTGCAATTTACAGTAAACATTAACTAATTACAGAGTTTCAAATCGTCACTTGAAACTATGAATATTAAGTTCTTTGAAAGCAAAATACAAAAAATGCAGTGAAATTTCAAGATATTTTGATTTTAAAACTATTAAAACATACACATCTAATATTTGGGATTTATCAATCATTTTCATTGAGCAAAATCTGTGAATTTTCCCAGATTCTTCTGAGACAGTCACTTGTGGCCATTGATTTGAGATGGAATGATGTAAGGTGTGTATTCTTGTTTTTGAAAACTAGGTATAAAATAGAATTTTTTTTAAAAAAGGATGCTGGAATACTTTTGTGCAGAACATATTACTCAATCCAAAGAAAAAAATATTTTGTTATAAAATCCATTAAAAATTCATACATTTCTCCAAATCACTAACTTTAGTTCAAGATTCATAGACATGTGGTGTATTTTTTTTAAACTTTAAAAATTATAAGCATTGAAATAATTGAAAATAAACACAAGCATGAAAATAGTTATTTTTAAAACTTGGTTCCTATTTCTCTCTCTCCTTAAATACAAGTTAAAATTTTGTTCAATTATTTTCTACAATGAAGTGTGGCTTTGACGGATTTCTTAAGATAAAAGCCTCGATTTCGAAACCTCTCTAATTTGCATAAAAAAAAAAGAAATTTATTTAATCTTCTCTAGTTGTATATAGCGTTGCTTGAATTTTAGAAAAACTGATCATTTCCATTCATCCCGTAAATTTATTTGTTTTCTTGGTTTTCATCTAAAATGTTGAAAATATGAAAGAAAAAAAGAAACGATTTACCTCGCTTAGAATGTGGCATTAATCTTTTCATATCATTCATTAAATGCCGAGCTTGCGCCAATATTCCTCGTGTAGAAAACACCAATACTCTCTGTTTGTTTATCCATTTGGTCTACAAAAGAAAAAGTGAAAACATTTTTTTTTAATTTTTATGATTTGCATATATTTGTTAGTAAAGAATTAATCATGAAAAAAAAAAAAAAAAAAAAAAAATCAAGCAGTTTATAATCTAGATTTTCCCTGTTGCATGTCAAAGATGCTGAAATAAGAAAGAAAAAAGAAGAATCAATGCTCCATGAAAAAAAGTTCAATTTAAAAACTTATTTTGAATTGACACGAACACAATTTTTGCAAAAATAATAACAACGACGTTTTCTGTCTGTTACAAATTTTCATCAACCCTGAACATTTTTTTGTTTGATTAATGTACCTAATTTGTTTAGCAGTTTTGAATAAAAAAATAAAAGTATTCAAACAATTTTATGCATAATTATAAAAAAATAATAATTACGACAGCAATTCGGCTCATGAGCATCTGTTACACAAAAATATGAATTTGTCGTTCACAAAAACATTTTCATTCATTTTTATTTCAGTTGGTAACACTAAAATCTGCCTATGTTCTTTTAAATAATAAATTTTATACCATTTTATTTTACGCTAATAAATTTAATGAGATTTACTAAACATTTATTCGCGTTACCATCCAAAATAGAAAAATATTCAGTTAAAACTGTTATAAATAAATTTACGACGCAGAATAAATTTGTTGTGTAACTGTTATAAATAAAAATTAAAACGATAATATACATTCGGTTAATAAATTCGGAATTACGTACATACATAGACAAAAAAAAAAAAGTCATAGAAACCAATAAAAAACATTAATAATAAAAATAAAACTATTTAAAAAATTACTCTTTTTGCAGGAGGTTCATCCGAACTTATAACAGACGGTAAAACTACGACATTTTCAGTCTTTTCTTCCTCAAGTGAGGCTGATTTTTTAGCACGTGCAATTTTCCTCTTCCCCATGTTGGATACGTAACTAAAATGTAGTGGCTCAGAATGATTCTAGTTTGGAACGTACAAAATTGGCAGTAAATATTTCTAAGTTAATTTTCGTATAAAAGTTTTTGTATGACTTTAAATTATTTTTGAAAAATAAAATTGATGCACGAATAGTTCGTATTGATAAAAAAATGTTAATTGTATTTTTTAGCGAAAATGATTATAACATACAAGAATCAAAATTTAAAGCAAAGAGCAGATAACAGAAAAATATTCGGAGCATATAAATTATTAATTAACTGTTAAGTTAACTAACAGAGTAACTCTATCAGAGTAGTGAATGATTATCGATAAAAAAATTAATGAAAAGATTAATTAATATTCAGCAATTAAAAATTAATGACAAGAATTTAATAACAAAAGTATTGTTACTTACCCTTCTTTTGTATTAAATACAGGTGCCGTCTGGAAAACTCATGCCGGTCTGAATTTCTCAATTTAAGCAGGCCGGTTCAAATACCCCCGACTCTCCGGAATCTCTAAAGTTGTAGCCTTTGTTTGATAGTTAGTTAGTTAGTTTGTTTGTTTGTTTGTTATCAAACATCTCCAAGAGTTTTTTTGGAGATAGTCCACCATAACGTTATATATTCTGAAATTACGTTACCCAGGCTACATGGATAAGATTATTTCATTTTGTTCAAATATATATATATATATATCATATGATATAATTTTTTTCACATTTTCGGAGATTTGCATATATCTTTAATAATCCATTCAAGCTTTCTTAATTTATTCATCTTAGTCTTTCTCCCTTTTCTTGCATGACGGGCAGCGCGTGGTTGTGTTCAGCATTTGAGGACAGCTGTACCTAACCTTACGGCTTTATCAAGTCGACCCAGTTTGGTTTTCATTAGTAGTCGGATTCTCTCTCTGGAGGAATCCTTTTCTGACCCTTTCATCCCCACTCCTGCTCTATTTGTCCTGCTGTAATTATGTCAATATGAATGCTTCTGTCTCAGGAATTTGGTTAGCAATAGAAAGTCATTTTTTTTGTTTTACTGATCGATCTCGTGAGAGTATATTCTATCTAATCAATTTGAATAAAACAGCCGACATTTGGGAAATAGCTTATTAAACATTTAAAATAAATGAAAAAATATTTCCTTCCCAGGTAAGCACAGATTGGAGGTCGTTTTCACCAGCAGCAGCCAGGTTTTGTCAGCTCTGACGGATTTGTTATTGAGCCAGGAGTAAATGGCAGTGTCATCAGCATAAATGCCTACTTGAGAACTGATGACATCTGGAGATCATTGATGAAGATCAGAAACAGCGTAGGATAGAACCTTGGGGGACACTTACCTTTGTGTGAAAGGATCTGGAAGCGAGCCCGTTCAAGACGACCTTCATTTCACGATTTCATAGGAACGATTGGATTAAATCAAACAATCGTCCAATAATACCGTAGCCCTGGAGCTTTCGTAGAAATCAGCATGTCAAACCCTATCAGACGCCTTCGATATATCTAGAGCCACAACTCGAGCTTTGCCGTTATTATGAAGAACTTGATGTACATATTCAGTGATGTCCATTAGCACATCAGCGGTAGACCCGGAAAAACGGAAGCCATATTGTTTGTCATGTGAGGTAAGATACTTAACCACTTCAGCATTGATTAAAGCCTCGAATACTTTGCTGAAAAGCTGTAGGAACTGCAGAGGAGGACATCCAACAAAAAGGAAAGCAGTAAGCAGCAATAGTTGCAGAGTTTGGAGCGGACTGGAGCCAGCTCGGGAGCACATTTCTTTAGGATGATAGCTGGGATCCCGTTACCCCGCTTGCCTTATGGAAGTCAAATTTAGAAATAATATCCGAAATTAGTAACAGGGTAATGCATATATCACTCAGTAGAGCAACTGTTCTCCGGGTGGTGGTCTGTGTGGGGGATCAGGTATGGATACTCCAAATGAGTTGAGTGTTGAGCTGGAAGAGAATTTTCGAAAGAAAGCATTCAACATTACACGCTGTAGATGTCAGGACTTCGAATTGATTGAATGGAGGAGGGACTGAAGACTTGCTGTTGTTTAGCACACACTCTTGCAGAGGGTTTGGATGCCATCAGCGCCAATGACAGAGTGTTTAAGCCACCTGGCATGGTGGGCATTAAAGTCATCAAACACAAATATATTTGCAAACGGGTGTAGGAAAATGGCCTTGTTTATATTATCAGAAGTACTATGTAGCACGCAACTGTCATTAGAGGAAGGGGAACGGTAGAGAAAGAAGAGATAGCTGACTGAGTTAAGTAGAGAGAGATGGAGACACATATAAGAGTAGTTTGGAGGTTCAAGAGAGAGTTCCCTAGCCAGCGGAAAATGATCGCGGACATAAACTCCTAGGCCGTGCATGTGAGCATTAGAGTCCTTCCTCAGAAGAGGAAGATAACCAGGAATCAAGAAATCAAAGGGCGGGATTGAAGAGTTAAGATTAGTTTCCACCACAAGTTTTCAATAGGAAATTTCCTGGCCAGTTCAACACATTTACACCCTAATTTTGAAAAGAATTTCTGTATTTTTTTCGATATGTGGCAGGTGGAATTATTTTGCTGAAACATATCTCCACCTGGGTAAAATTCTTCCATTGTTGGGAGCATATGGAATTTCTAAAGACATTTATATTTTGTGCTATTCATCATCCCCCTAATTATTCTCAATCTACCTAACCCATTTGCACTAAAACTGCCCCGGAACATTTTTTTGGTAATGTGTTTTGGTTTTTGCTCAACATGGCCATCTCTTATGGTTTCAACTTTGCTTCTCAGTGCAAAGCGGGATCAATGACCTGTCACTTCAAAATGAGTTTCATCCGCGATCAACACTTTTTTCTAATCTTCCACCGTCCAATCTTTATGAGATTTTGACCATTGGATTAATTTATCCTTCATTCTTCCTGTCAAAAGATGTTTTTTATGTGGTTTTCTCTGACAATTGAATCAGATATGGACACACCGGATTTCATTAAATCTACTGCCAAGTCCCTGCTACGCTTCCGTGGGTTTTTGATGCCGTTTCTGAGCAGCATTGCTTCGTCTCTTTTGGTCGTTTTGCTTTTTATTCCACAATTGTCAAAACCTTACTGTGACCCAATAGAGCCAGCCTTTTCACAATGCGCCCAATATCAAATATCTAGAAAAAATTCTTGTAGTTAAATTGAAATGGAAGAACTTGATGATTTCTTTTTCACTGGGAGGGAATAGGAGAAGAGAGAACATCACCTTATTAAAAAGACGCATACAAAAACAAACAAAACTCGAAACTATTATGGGAAGTTTGGAACAAGTATTTATTACATAGCCGTAAAAATAAATAAAAAACAAAATACAATTTTTACAAAAAAGCTTACACAAAAATTTCCTTTTTGCGCTTTATTAATACAGTAGTCCACCGCTATTAGGCAAACCAGTTTACCGCGGTATCCGGTGTACCGCGGGTGGCTGGTGGGCCCCAAGATTTTGCTTTTGTACCCTCAATATCGCTCATTTTTTTTAGAAATTCCACCCTATTTTACCAATTTCTGGGTCATTTTCTTCACAATAGATAGAACAAACAGTGATCATCAGATGGGTCCTAATTTGTTTTAATAATTACACCCCTTTTCCATACGTTTTACCTTGATTTTGATGATCAAAGATTTTGCGAAATTTTAACACCTCGGTTGTTTTACACCTAATCCAATTGTATTGTTAACAATTACACATGATAACTTTATATTTATATTTCGCGCGCGATCAAAGAGCTCCTATAATATCAGACTAATTAACAGGAATTCAATCACTACAATCAGATACAGCGGATGGGATATAAATAGGAGTACTTTTCTCTCATTGATCCTGTTTAATTTGACTGTCCAACAATAGACATCAAGAATCTCTCATAAATAAATATAAATAGCGCGTAGTATTTAGGGTTCGTAATCTGGAATTGCAAAAGTAAGTACTTTTGAGGACGGTTAAATTTTTTTTGTATAAAATCTCTGCTGTAAGACACTGAAATAAGTTGAAATTTCAGTTAATTTACTAAGTATCTAAAAAAAATTTCCCGAATAGTTATATTTACGTGTAAATTTACATGTTTAATTCGAAAATAACAAGGAAATTGATAAAATCTACCTTCTTTTGAGTTATCGAGTTCGGACTCATTCGCGTCGCGGTAGCCATTACTGGCGCTGTTTGCATATATTTGCTGCGGAACAGACATTCACTTGTCTCGATTATTGCGCATGCACTGATGCAAACAACGCCAATAATGGCTGCCGTGCCGTAGCCGACAACGACACGAAAGAATTCGAAATTTTATTGTCGATAACTCCAAAACCGTAGATTTTATAAAAATTTATTTTTTTATTTTCGAATTAGGCATGCAAATTTAGAAAAAAAAAACTGTTCGGGAAATTTTTATTAGATACTTAGCGCGGGGCTTAAAATGCAAATTGCCCGAAATTTCTTATGGAATCATTGGCATAAATTAGTATAATTTTTTTAGGTTCTTTTCAAGCCAGTATATATCCCGAAATAGGGCAAATAGGGCCCAAAAATCAGGTAGGTGTTCAACCTCCTATTTTCAAAACAGCTACTTGCAGCGCGGGTTGGCTATCTTGGACCCCAAGGTCCGCGCTATAGCAGTGAACTACTGTAACAAGACAATATAACAAATCAAACTATAAAGAATTAGGCTTTTAAAAAAATATACAGTACAAACTTCCAATAATCGGAAAAAACCCATTGAGAATGTAAAACAAATTCCTTTAAAAAAGGGTTAAAAATACTCTTTAAAAAAGGTGCACCCACCTAATTGAAAGGTGAAAAAAAAAACAGAAGCAAAATCCAGTTGCGTCGCTGGGACAATTTTTCTTCTTTTTGAACACCGCTCGTTTCACAAATTTCACTTTTTTCCGTTTGCTTCTTCTGTGAGAAAAAGCCCAGGTCATCCACAGATAACAGCCAAAAATAGCTTTTCCCTCTGCAATTTTATTTCTATGCCTAAAGGTCGAAATTTTCAGGCTTTCTAATCGAAATTTTCGTAACCTACTTCTTCGAAAATTTTACATCTTCTAAAATTATCCGTTGACCTGTCCTAAAAATAGGCTCAAACAAGTCTCTTTTCAAATTTACCTGGAATTGAAGACATCCTTTTGAATGGATAATAAATACAAAGTGTAAATATTTTTCAAATTGAAAAAGAAATCACAAACAGTCCGCCTTGACCGAATTATTTTTTTGGCTGTTCTTTTTTAGCCAATTCTATATTTAGAAAATGTAACAAACAACTGTATCACATCAACATCATACCGGGCGGAAATCTGAGTTAGTGAGGACCCCGACGGATTGTCCTAGGCTCCCTGTACCCAACTCCGTCGTCATCCGACCATCTAAGACAATCCCGCCGATGTCCGTGGGGTAGATTAGTTTCACTGCCCTATATAACGAGGGATGGAATAACACAGGGACCCGCCCGGCACAAAAATTAATTTTCTTAGATTAGGGTTCTCTAACTCGAGGATTCTAATCTCAGAGAATGTATCTTGATCCTCAAATAAGTGGCTCCATACTTTTAAATACCCCCCAGTGTCCCTTACACAGGTTATTACACCTGGTGCTTGTGGAAAGATTCGGGGGTCTTCAACGCTTTTGCCGTCGACGGAGTCCGTTTTGTACAGTACTCCTAGCAGCGCCCTTCTCTGTTTCGACAAGCCCTTCTTGTACTCCTCCCTGTTCAACTTGCAAATTGATCCAGGGCCTGCGAACATCTTTTTCTTTTTCTCCCTTGCACGATGGGGAGGGGAGGAAGTGGATGTGTGAGGTGGAGAGGCTGATGAACTTAGGGAGGAAGTGGACGGAAAGGGGGATGGAGCACGGGAAGGGGAAGTAGGGAGGCTCCTGACTTTTGGGGAGCTAATAGCTTCTCTTGGCGAAGCAGGGACGGAGTGTGACCTGGTTCTGTCCATTACCCGCTCCGCCCTGCTACGGCCAGAGTATCTTTGTGGTTGTTCATCTGTTTCTGCCTCCCTGCTCCTTTTCAGGGAAGAAGCTTGAGGAGGAGGCATTCTGTCCACCTTCATTGGCGTCTCTGTTTCTGCCTGCTGCTGTTGGTGGTGGTGTTGCTGCCGCTGCTGTTGTTGCTGCTGCTGCTGCTGTTGTATTTGCTGCTGCTGCTCCCGCTGCGGTCGCTCCCGCTCTCCCTCTTTGGGTTGCTGCACCTCTGTGGGTTGCTGTCCCACTTTCGGTTGCTTCGGCACCTCCTTCGGTTTTTCAGGCGGTGGCTGCCTCTTCTCTTGGGCTATTTCCTTTTCAGAGGGAGACGAGACGCTTGATGTTTTCCGTCCCCTGGAGACTTTCTTCCCTTCCTCTGCTTGCCCTGCTACTATTGTTGCTGTTTTAGCTGCAGTAGATGCTGGCTGTGCTGGAGCTTGTGCACCTTTTTTATTGCGGCACTCCTTTGCTATGTGGCCCGACACCCCACATGACCAACACCATGGTTTTCTTTCCTCCACTACCACAAGCATCAATGTTGGGGATTTCTTGAAAACACTTCCTGTTCAGGGTTATTTGCACCTCCATATCTCCTGTTTCGATGCCAGTTTTGCTACCGAGGGCCTTCGCTTCATTTTCTTCACCAAATTTGGAGAAGTAGGCCACCATCCGGTTATCTGGGATGTCTACGGGCACCCCATGGATGGTCACTTTCGTCCTACGGGTGCCCATATATTCCGTTTGGAGTCTCAGGGACTGTACTCAATACGCTCCCCGCCAACTCCTTAGCTTGGTCCTCAGTTTGGAGAAGGATATCCCACAACGCATTAGTCCTTCTTGCGAGAATTTTAGGGCTGATCTTCAAGGCCTTCAAAGCCTCCTCTATGCTTTCCCTGCTGACCCCAACCACTTTCCGGGTTTTAATATCGGAGGTCAGCAGGGATATGATGCGCAGGTTTACTGCGTAAAACGCCTCTTGGATTGTCAAGAACTCATTGTCCTTGAACGAATCTTCACATTTTTTCCGCTGGTTAACGTAAAAGTTGCTATCCTTTTTTAGCGGCCTGTTTTCTGACCAGGCCGTTTTGGCTGGTGACACCGAACTTGGTACCGGTGTATCCATACTATCGTTGTTTTTGTCGACCATGGTGGCTAAAAAGCCGACCACAGTCGACCAAATGACTAGTTACTTTTCCTTTTTTTTAAAGTTTTTCAGCATAGGAAGTATATAAAAAATTATTCAAATGTAAAATAAAAATAAAATGCAAATAAACAATTCAACTAAATACGCAAAATGTAAATAAAAACTGGGAGGGGGTAAAAATACAAACAGAAAAGAAACAGAAAAGAAACGAAAAAGCGTATATAAGTAATAATATGTACTAAAAAACAAGCAAAAACTAAAAAATTGAAAAAGGTTTTTCGAAAAACAAAAGAATAAAAAATAAACTTATCCGTTCAAAACAGTTACTTCTCAAAATGCAGTAACGCTGGTCGTAAATTCAATACTGAAACACACGAAGCTAAGTGAGTGAGTGGTGAATTGGGTCGAAATGGTCCTTTTTATTGGTTTTGAGAATCCAAAGTAGGCTCCAGGGACTTGGCGCAAAATAGATTTTCGACAATTGTTACACATTTTGGTGTCGTCTCGACCAATAAAAAGTCGAGATTTGCAATGTGAGGTATTGATTGGTTAAAACTGATTTTGATGGAAGAGTGTATTTTATCACGAGGGTGAGTAGAAAATATGGACGATTCTATCAATACTACATTTATTAGAAAATATATTCGGTTTGATTACAGGAATCATAAAAATGATTTCAAAAGTCTGTACACTTCGATTAATACTCTTTTCCTGTTCATCAGGGATTTTTACCAGCTAGAAAGGAAAATTAGTCCATGTAACACAAAAATATTAATTTCAGTTTCATTCAAATTGTGTGTCTATGTACGTTTGCGTGTGCGCATGTATATTTTAATTTAATGACAGACCTAAAATCTTTCTATAAAATTAAAAAAAAAAACTTGAATAAATGATTCTACTTATTACTGAATAATTTCCGAACAATTCAATAAAACTTTATACTTATCTGATATTTTTTTAGTGTTTAAAATTTGTTTTCTTCTTGCCTATGATTTATCGCTCAGCCTAGGTGAGGATTGTGTAGACTGAATGGGAGGGAAATATATTATTCCAATATCTTAAACAAATTCTGTGTGTATGCGTGTATGCGTGTGTGTGTGTGTATTTGTGTATATTAAATGGCACAATCACATATAAATCACTTAAACACATTACAGACACACACATATATGTTACATGCGCGCATGCAAAGTTACACGCAAACAATGAACCAGCTCTTCTTTTAGTTTAACTGAAATGTTAAGTTCTTCAAAGAGCCTTGGTTGGTATGGCAACAAGTTTAGAAGAAACTCTGAACTCAAAAGCAGTCTGAAGAAGGATGGTCTCCTATCGTGGACATATCAATTGCTGTTACAGCTGCAGTACATGCGGTGTCATAATGACGTCTATTGGATTACGGGACTTGTATCTGTAACTGGAAAAGAGCAAAAGGATAAAACGTATCTTTTTTGTTTTAGTTTATTGTAGTTTAAAATTGAACTACCAATGTTTCTCTTGTGTTTGGACTTGTTTGTCAGGATAATGTTACATTTTTAATAAATGTGAGAAAAAGAAAATATTTGTAGATATTAAATAAAGAAAATTCACAACCTTGAGAAATGAGACTCGAAAATGTCTTTCTAACTCAATGTTTATTTTTAATTTATTTGAAGAAATCCTAACTTGTTTCCATAAGATTCTGGGGAAAGCAGTATAATTCGAGTCATAATTTATAAAGTTCACCAGACCTTTCGTTCACTTGTTGTAACTTTTGGTTAAGGAAACTCAGTCTGTATTCTTTTTCTTATCATCATTCTACAGTTTTTAAGTTTTCTGTATAATTTTGATTTATCACTCGAAAACCTTTTTGTTAAGACAGTATATTTTCTTGCCCTTTTCTGTTTTGGAAATCTCCAGAAACAATATTTTGCGTAAAGAAGTGTTCGAAGTTTCCAGAATGAATATTTGGCGTAAAGAAGTTTCCAGAAACAATGTTTTGAGTAAAAACAATAACAACACCAAATCGTGAATCTAAATCTGGCAACTGAGAAAATCTTTCTGTTATCTTTTTCATATATATGTATATTATAAATTTACTAATTTAAAAATATGGTCCCATCGCTACACAGGAATTACCATGTTTCAAAAACAGAAACTAAAAACTTCAAATTCAGTTATAGAATTAAATTAAAGTCCCTAGTTCTGTTTCATTTTCAAGCGAATTTTGGAATAACTTATGTTGAAATTTCTGAGTTTTATAAGCACATACATTCTTAATATTATCTTCTAATATTATTTTGACAAGGGATGGTAGGGTATTCATTTTTACTGACAACTATTGTATCAAAATATGACTTACTTTCGAAATTAGGTTAAGTTAAGGTAGGGTAGGGGTGCCTGTTCAACAACTGATGACATCCGTTTTTCGCATATCATCTGTTTTTTTTTCAATGACAAAAAGGTTTTCGGCACTATTGTTTTGCCATTAAATTTGTGATTGCATACATAAAGATTATTTTCCAAAATGGTTGTTTGAATATGAGTACGTCCTATTAAAATACAATTTTAAAATATTATTTCTAATTCTAATGACTAATAGACTATACTTCTTTTAAAACAAACAAATGTATTAGAATTACTTTGTTATTTAAAAATTATTATTAAAATATCAAATATAAATACAGGGTGTTGAAGCAAAATCCGACAAAAAGAAAACGAAATAGGCAAAACAAAAGTTGTATATGCAGAGACCCGACAGTTTATTTAGCAACAGTTAGAGTTACATACTACATTATTTTTCAATGTAACCGCCGACGGCGGCGACGACCATCTCAAGGCGGACGCGAAATGAGTCACACGCTTTGGCGACCATGTCCTTGTCAATAGCGGCGAACGCTTCCACGATGGCAGCCTTCAGAGATTCGACCGTGTTGTGGGCGTGCTTGTTGGTCTTGGCCTCGATCACGCCCCAGAAGAAATAGTCAAGAGGGTTGCATTCGGGTGAGGAGGGCGGCCACAAATCTGGGGACCAATGGTGAGGAACATTGGTGAGCAGCCACGCCTGAGTCGTCTTGGCCTTGTGTGTAGGAGCGGAGTCCTGCTGGAAGACGTAGGAGCGTCCGGCGGCGATCTCATCCATCCAGGGGTTCACCACGCACCCCAGCACTTCCTGATAGATCTCAGCGGTGACTCTCAGGCACTTTTGAAAGAAGAACGGAGGCATGACGTCCCCCTCGCTGGAGATGACGCCAAGGGCCATGACGGAGGAGGGAAACTTCGTATGCTTCACGACGGGAACCTCCTCGATGTCTTTGCAGATCCATCTGTCGTTCTGCCTGTTGTTCGTCTGGTCCTGGATGAAATTCTTTTCATCTGAGAAGAACCCCAGCATCTCGGCGGACCAATGCTTAAGCTCGTTCAGCAAAGCCGCCGCCTTGACCTTCCTTGACTCCTTGGAGGCATTCGTGATGAGCATGCGGTGAGAATTGCGGTAGGAAGAGTAACCAATGTCGATCGTTCGGCAGATCGTCGACTTGTGACAGCCCATGTCAGCGGCGATCTTGGCGTAGCTCTGGCTTCCATCATTGTCGACTGTCTCCTTGACGGCGGCGACGAACTCGTCGGTCCTAACGGCTAAAGAACGTTGTGGGCCTTTTGTTTGGCACTAAACTTGTCCTTGTTCTCACACGCCTTCCACTTCCTCCAAATGTCCATGACCATGGTCCTCTCGAACCCAAACCAGGCCATCACTGGCTTCTTCCCGACGCGAAAAGAAGCTACTACTGTTGCTCTTCGCTCATATTCCATCCTGGAAAAGGGTAGAGAAAAAAACGTTAGCTAGTTGTCAAACTGTCTGGTACCTGCATATACAACTTTTGTTTTTATTGCCTATTTCGTTTTCTTTTTGTCAAGTTTCGGATTTTGCTGCAACACCCTGTATATATGTTTCATTTTTCAGCTTTTTTATGCTCTGCAGAATTGTATTGAGCACTGTATTTTTAAAAATAAAAATAATCAATAAGAACACCGGATTATAAATCTTACTGTTCTTTCTCTTTATTTTAATATATATATATATATATATATATATATATATATATATATATATATATATATATATATATTCATGATGCGATAAATTTTCAGTTCAACATTTAATTCAACATCAGCATAATTTTCACCGTGCAGTCTTTTACAAAGTATTTTTTTCTTCAATAGTCAATCGCTATGTTTTATACATTTCCTCACGTGCATCTTGACAATGCTTTTCATGGGATTCTGTCACTCTTTCAAAGAATCAAGATCAGCAGCAACTTCTCTAAAATTCCTTTTTGGGCCCTGAGATTTCTTTTTTGGGTGTTTCCCTTAGTAGGATGCAGAAACGCATCAGACTGATAGAGAGCGATATATATATATATATATATATATATATATATATATATATATATATATATATATATAGAGAGAGAGAGAGAGAGAGAGAGAGAGAGAGAGGTAAAAGATTTCTCACAAAATTCAAAAGTATAAGGTAGCGTTGTAGAATATTATGAACAACACATTTTGCTTCATACGTGTTGCTATTCCTATTTAATTGTTCTAACAGTGACATTTTTAATGTACAAGTTTTACTGTCTCTTTCAGTCGTGGTATTGGTCAGTGGATTTGGTGAAAACGCTAGAAGACAGGATTCTTTAAAATTGCTGATAGCCGAAACGGGATCCTGTTGAAAGCAAGTGCGTTTACAGATTTTTTTGTTAACGACTCCATTTACATTTCTGTTCATTGTTTTGCCTGAAACATACAATATCATTGTCTTTGTCGCTCGCAACAATGTAACTTTTGTCTTGTTAATTACATTATCGTTTGTTTGTAGATATATCAGTTTTAGTTGTTTCTTTGTATTTTATTAACCGGACACACAAGCAAGGCCGTCATTTTTGTTGTGGGATAAACATTCCAAGAAACACGTGTTTCCCAACTCAAACACCAGTCCCCACAATAAACTACAAGAACAGCCGATAGTTTTGAGTCAGATCCTTAATTCCGTGATAACCCGTTGGGAGTACCTATTTTATAATATGTTCGTAAATCTGCATTTCAAATCCAAACATAATAAAAGCGTACTATAGATTATGTAATTATTTTACATTTTAAATGTAAAATGAAAATAAAGTAATGCATAAATGTATGAAGTAACTACAACTTTTATCTTTGAATTACAGAAACTTATACAATTTCAGATTCATTAAAAAGTATACATGATGAAAAAATGCCCAAAACTTAATAAAAACAAATTTTTATCGTCAAAATCTTTGTTATTATTAAGAGGAAAGACCAAAGTATGTTTTAATTATTAATTTATATTTTCCAATCCTTTGCAACCATTCCAAATTTTGTTTAACTATTTTGTTTTTCTTGCGTCAAAGTGGACTATAAATTAGTATAAGACATTTAAGCGTCTTTTATTCGGTAAAAATACATTGATTTGGTAATTCTTGCAAAAATCAGATAATTAATTTTAATTAAACTTTCAAGACTTATTATCAGATAAATTAAATTATTTTAGAAACGTTTCCTTTTTAGAAAACCTTGGTAAAAATAGATTTTTTTTTTTACATCTGTTGTCCTCCATTTATTTAATTTTATGAAATTTCGAAAAAGTCTTTTTGTAGTGCTTAATGTTTATATCAGTTATAAGGTCAAGTCATTGGATAATTGAAATCATCAATTTTTTTTCTAAAACAGGACATTTTTTCGACGAATAATGAAATTTTATCAAAATTGCTTTCATTTAAAAAAAAAATTAATTAGAATAATTTATAAACTTTTAAATAGTTTAAAATTATGTATTAATTATTATGCGTGCAAGTGATATTGTTATTAAATTAAGGCTGGATTTACTAATCATAAATGGAAAAAACTCACTAGAATTCAACCATTAGCGCAATTTTTCTCACTTGTTGATTCTAATTCAAACGCCACAGTGTATGGGTTCACTTCTAAACATCTTGCTAACAAGCGCTTCACATCCCATCCCTCCTCTGGTATAACTCTAACATTTCAATGGGGAAAAACTGACTGGTATCATTAAATACATTACTAAAACTAGTAACTTTTAATCACAATCAAGCTTACACTTCTTCCACTTTCCCCCTCCATTACAACAATCTTACTCAGTAACCCTTTAATTTGATTGGCCTTTGAACCTTGTATTCGGTGAACAATCAGTAGGTAAATAAATAAAATATTTACTTATTTATTTATTTCTTATTTCCTTTGATTTCTATTGTATACACATTTCCTTCCGGGTCACATCCAGAAACCTAAGGTCAGAAATGCCATCATGACATTTTCACTGAACGTAATAAAATAAAGTAACCTATGATCCCACACATTTTGCATAGATAAAGCCTTTCATAAAGTTTGAGCTGTACTTTTGTGAACAATTTTTCGTACTTACCAGGGATGCCTTCATTTAGTCTATCATAGCCATTTGCGATTAAACCGAGGGCTGCCAACACAACTGGAATTATTAATGATTTTATGGTCCACATTTTTGAGATTTCGACTTCAAGATCTTTGCATTTTTGATAGTTTTTTGAAGGTCTTCAAAGAATCTGCAGAAACTGCCATGTCAATAACAAAGCGCATTCCGTTTTCGTGGTCTTTGATCACTTTATCTGGGCGATTAGCATTGGTCGTTCTCTGTGTGTGTGTATTGTAAAGTGCCATAAAATTGCTACACGCCCATTTCTGTAACCGGGCCTGGGTGGTTTCATACCAGTTTCTTACAGTTTCCTTCCTGTAATAGTTGTAGATTTTCCGGTGCAGATACTGGTTCTCTCTGTCATGCCGAGTTTTATATTCGATGGATGCTAATACCTGATACAAGACGGTCAATTGATTCGGGATATTTATCAAAGAATTTGTATTTCAGGTTAACAAAGTTTTTTCAGTGTGTGTCTAGTTAGCAAGTATTAGAATAAAAACTTCAGCTGTGCAAGCCATATCAGATAGTATGCAAGCTTTTTTCTTTTCGGTTTTTGACAATTATGTCAGGACTATGGTGCAATCCCATAGAATTGTGATGTCTTCTATTTCTGTCACCGGTGCTGGGTGATGTTCATACCTGTGTTTATTAACATCATTTCCAAAGTGTTTGCACATTGTCCAGTGTAAGTATTGCCCCATTCTATCGTGACAAATTTTATATTCATTTGGCGCAAGATTGATGGCCTACGGTTTCCTGATATTTGTCACAGAACCTGCATTTTGGATCCACGCTATTATGTATAATATTTGCCTGAAAGTTCCTATTGAAAGACTCTGGTCTTGCACTGCAAAAAAAGAATTCAGCTTTTAATCCAGATGCTCATAAACATTGATGAGTGTTAACTTTATCAACATCGGCTTTATTAGCACGTTCTGGATATTAACCATGCAGATACCAGCGTTGTTTTATTTCAAGAACTTTATCATTGGCTTTCTTTTTCATATTCTTTGCTGTAACAGTTGGTTTTCGGGTTCTGTTTTGTAGAAAACCTACAGAATCTACTAAATGTTAATCTCGTTTGTATTTACAATGTTCTTTGAATATCTTTTGTTTTTGTTTTCGTGTTGTTTGACTAATAATATCATCCAAACCAGCTGGCTGCTTGTTGGCTATCGGTTTGGGTTTGTCGCGTTGATAGTTGAGTCTGTTCTCTTTCTGTGTTCACAGGAGGTCATTTTTACATCCTAATGATCGGACGGGCATGGTTAGCGTGTGTGCGTGAAGTCTCTCTCTCTCTCTGCCATGTCCGGCTTCTCTTATAACCTATATAAGGGAAACGCACGGACGTAGCTGTAGATATATGTGGCAAGCGAGAGTCGCGTCGATAATGGCCAGCATTCTGGTATATTTGTTTTTAAAATTTGTTTTGAGTAGAGTGAGGCGTGTGTGTGACTTAGCTAGACGAAAATTGGTGTGTATATGATTTTTAATAATTGTATTTGGTCTAGTATATCCGCTGATTTCTTGAGTTTTAAAGAAAATACGAAAATTTAAGGAATCAGCACATATGCTAGGACACAAAAATCTCCTAATCTGGCCAAGCAAAAAATGAATACAATATGGGAACCAGTAATACGGAGGGCTAGAGAAAAACAATAAAACAACAAAATTACAATATGAGCTCTCGTAAAAATAAAAAAGGTTACTGAGACATTAAGTTTATAAGTCCCAAAGATTCATACACTGATATCCTCAAGGCCCAGTGGATAAAAGCGTTAGTTGGATCAATTAGTAAGAGAAACAAAGAGTCACCTTGAAATATTCCTCTGTTGATGTTGATTTCACTAGACTTATATATTTCATATACATATATAAGTGAGGTGAAGTGTTGTTTCCATATCGACATTGTTTGATGAAATTGAAGACGATGGGTGATACTTTCTATATATTTAAATACTTTAAGATCCAGGAATGGGTACACTATCGAATGCCTTATGGTAATCCTGAGATTTCTCTTTGTATTGAAGCAGATTTCCAAGATCATCCTATTAATAAGTAATTGGTCTTTAAATACGTAAGAGCCACGTTTGAACCCTTTTCCTTCAAGCGGTAGTATTTCATTTTTTGCTAAGAAGGAATATGTCGGTTTTGTTAGAATAGATGTCAACAGTTTGTAAGGAGTGGGAGACATGTAACTAGTCTGTAGTATTTTTTGGACATTCGTGTCACCATTATTGGGTAGAAGGAATGTAATTCTTTTGGTTACCCATGCTGAAATTTTAGTAGAATCATTGACCATTTCTTGAAGTTCTTTGGCTAGTTTTTTATGTGCTGTATTTAGATAATAGAGCCAAAAGTTAGGAATTTTATCTATTCCTGGAGATTTCAAGTTGTTTGCTTTTTTAGTGCACACTCAACATCCTTTTCTTTGATTCCTGTCCATGTTTGTTCTGGCTTCATTATTATTATTATTATTATTATTATTATTATTATTATTATTATTATTATTATTATTATTATTATTATTATATCAGTTCTAAGGTTAAAAAACATATTACTCAAAAGTAATTGAAATGTTACATTTCGGACCCAACCTTACTCAAAATTTTGGATCTTGATTCGATTTTTACTGTAGATGTATTGCTTACGCGAGGAGTTATTTCCCCTTGCCGTTTTTTCTCTGATTAAATTTTGATTTTGTGTTTTCTAGTTTAAAAATGTTATTCCAAACTAAATCGTTTTGATTACAAATTTCTCTTAGATATCATTTTTTTTATAGTTGGTATACTGTAAAAGAGATAAAATTACTTAAATTTTAAATCATTGTATTTTGGTTCGTTCTGACTAATTTCAGTGTCTTCGTTGTTTTTAGCACAAAGTTTTGATCGCAATAAGTTCTGGCTTTCTTTGGGTGCCTGTTGAATTTGGAATGTCGAGTAGTAATTAAGCGCCACTGTTAAAAATATATTTTTATATTTTTGTTTGTATGTATGTAGGTTTTCCAGTTAAAAGTAATGTGAAAAACTTTCGTTTAACAAAATGATCATTTTTTAACACCCCAAGCATTGGTTGACCTGAAGTTCGGTGATTGGGTCAGGGATCAAGGATCACAGAGTTGTTATTTACAGGAAGCATGAAAAACTTTTGAAATGTAGAAAATAAAATAGATAAGACTTTCTCGACAGTTTTGGCTTCGAATAATTTTATGCTAAAATGGAAAAAAGTGGAAATAAAGAATTCTTTTCCAAATTAAACAATTATCATGTAATATCGATTACAATTGTCGCAGTCACACATTTTGCTGAAGATGCAACCGTTGTAGATATCAACATTATCAGAAATTTTGAATTCTCCGAACTATCACACATCTGTCGAGGATATTGTAAGCCCAGCGAACGCAACTTGTGATGTAAAACAACTCCACGTGACCCTGACCTGAGTAGTGCGCCGTCTGTTGCCTCTCGACAATCGCTATATATGCATCAAGAAAAAATAAAGTAAAGATTTAAGGCTTTTTCTCATACAAAAAAGAATATTGATAAAAGTGAAAGGTTCAAATTACAGTTCATTACAACAAACGGATATTTATATCCCATAATTAGAATGAATTTAAAAATTGTTTTGCTTATTATCTCAATGGCATTTGAAATGATCTTTTTTCATTAACTTTATTGTTTGGGTTTGCACTTTAAAATATAAACTCTAAACCTGTAAGTGGTATTGTCATTGTTATACTTTTATAATATTATTATTATATTGCTATTATTATGATACTTGTATGAATGTATTAGTGATCTGAGCAATAAATTTAAATGCTTTTAACCTTTAATTAATACCCATTGGTTGTAGCAATCGATAACGAGAAAACGGTTTCTACACTATCGACTATAATAGTCGAAGTAAGGATTGTAATAATCTAACGGCTCATTTTTAACCACTTCCAATCACAACAGACGCCTTTATGTGTCTGCTCGCAATGATTGCAAACGTGTCCTCAAAGAGACTAAGTCTTTGCTGACAGAATGAGGGACCGTATAGTCTCTAACAAGTTTGGTTCTCATGACTACTGGCGTCTCCGTAATAGTGTGCTAAATAAGAGTAAGTCCTCCTCTCTTCACTCAATTTGAGGTGTTAACATCGTTCTGCTGATAAAGTAGAATGTTTTGCTCGTAAATTCTCTTCAAATTCTACTCGACTCACCTGAAGTATCTTTGCCTGATTTTTCATTTACAAATTAGTTTCCACTGTTTGATATGCACATATAATACCGTCCATGGTTTCTGTTATCATCTCTAAACTGGATCGCCTCAAAGCATGTGGATCTGATGATATCCCTGCAAGCATCCTTAAGAAATGTGATCCTGAATGGGTCTCTGTTTTTTTCTAAACACTGCAATAAATGCATCGGCGCTTTTTGCTTTCCTGCTTGTTGGAAATCCTTTTCTATAGTTCCCGTTTTTAAGAACTCACGCGAAACGTCGGATCCTTCTAAACATTTTTTCTTGCTGGTTTTCGTCACTAGTTGAAAGATTATGGTAGTTCTGAACGAATTTTTGATCTGATCCAAATTTCCTTATCAAACCGTGAAATGAAACTTATCTTGAGCGGCCATTCTTCTACATCTTTTTGCATTAATGCGAGCGTCCTTCACGGCTCTAATATTTAATCCTGTCCTAATGGTAAATATGATCGGTTCGATAAGGCCAAATTGGCACCTGATCTAAAAAACAGACCTACAATCTGTTGTTAACGGGAACAAGAAATGACATGTTAATTTTGACATCTTTAAAACAGAATTGCTCTCTTTTAATCGTCTTATAGGATCGTTTTTGCCTTCCATCAGCATGGCTGATGCTAACCCACAGGAGAGTTAACTTTTTCCGTTAACATGAAGTAGAAATATTCTAACCCCACTCTCCGCCGCGTTGGTCTTCAGGTTCCTTCAGACCACCGTGGTTACCATCTAACTGATTCCTCACACGTTAACATGTGCCTGGTTTGTCGCTGGTATCGCGCTGTTGAGCACGGTTCCACTCGATCTAGCTGGCGTTTGTCTCCTTCAAGATCATTCACTACTCTGCCACATTGTGTTTTTGAGGGTGAAAACATAGCTGATGAAATAAACTGAAGTGAAGAACAGGTCGACGGTGAGGAGCTACACAAAAAAGAATTCTTTGGAATAAAGAATTAACTCGGGTTAAAAATGTAATAACGATTTGGTTTATATATATGATTTGTTGTGTACAACGGTTTTAACACTCCCCACTTTTGTTATAATCAAATGACACGGGGGTCCCCTTTTGGAGTTCATAGCCTGTATTAGTAGTAATTTAAATTACTAAGTTCTGGTTTTCAGAGCTGGCACAAGGTCTTGGTCAAGAGGTCTGAGCGAACGATGTGGATTTCAGTAGCAGTTATGTAGGGGCTCTTTAATTGTTATTCAAACCTCCATCTTATTTTGAGTCCAGCATCTGGCAGATGTGGGGTTGACTAAAGTCTGGAATTCGATTATCGCCCATCAACCTTTTTCTAAAATCACATATTTTTTAAATATGTTTACTCGAGTAATTTTCCAAATTTAGAGGTTGTTCAGCCCCCCTTTTGAGAGTGGTCAGAAGAATCAAGCCGCCCCTTAACTCTCATCTCGCGCCATCGCTCCATATAGGTGGTGCTAATATCTCTCTCTTTTCTCCCACCTTCTCAGCATTCAATCTCAGCCCACTCCAAGGGCTGGTACAACTATCTTTGTGACGAATCTAAACTTTTAGAATGCGTAAGTGAAAAGGGTATTTCCAGTAATTAATCAGCTTGTCTCACGCTAGTTGTTTTAGGTGATTTCCAAAAAGTCAGGGACTTGGCCATATCTAAGATGATCTGAGCCAATCTCAAGAATTGTTTTGTACATTTTCAGTTGTCATGGGTGGGAGGGAAAGGAAAGAATATATTCCCAACATCTTTGGCAATAAAAAAAATTCTCTGTTTATGTCTTTCATGGTCAACCAGGCCACACAGCCGCGGTCGCGCGCCTATGGTCACTCCAGGTCTAGTAATTCATTTTTCTTTACCAGCTTGTCTCCAAAATATCCAAAAATAATTTCGCCCATGAAAATTTTGACAAATGTCAGAGAAATTAAAATGAACGAACTCGATAATTGTCATGGGTTACTCTAAGTAGCTGATTCTCCTGTGAACTAAGAATCATCCAAGGACATTCACTGTCGCTATCTTTATGTGATTTTCAAAGTGTGGCTTAGATGTGGTACAAGGCCGAAAGTATGGAGCATCAAGTGAAGATCGAACTCATAATTCAGGTGTAATTGGTTCAACGAGACAAGCTTACTAACCATTACACCAAATCGAAGCTCCCAAATAATTTTCTAAGCGTAGTTTAAATGTGGCACAAATCCGATAGTGTAGAGCACCCAGTGAGGATCGAACTCTCTACTCAGTCGTAATTTAAGTTTTAGCGTGACAAGTTTGCTAACCATTACATCACATCGAGGTGCTCTAAAGTGATTTTCTATGTGTTGCTTAGATGTGGTACAAGACCGAAAGTATGGGGGCACTCGATGATGTATCTTTATGTATTGTTCTTCAAACTACCCGTCGTGACTCTTACTGGAACAGTTCATTGAGCGAAAGGGTGATACCCACCATTTTCTGAGATCAATATTCTTTAACAAGAAGTAGGACAAGATAAAATTTTCCAAAGCGGAAACTGGAATGAATCTATCATAAAAAAAATTCAGAATATAGAATTAATAAACACTGAACTTTTCAAATGCCTTGATATATGGATCAGTTAAAACAAATTTAGTATAGGAGATAAGCAGGGTCGGGATTTGGACAAATGAGAGCCTGTGCTAGCTAAGTTATGAGGCCCCTGAAAGAGACAGGCCCAGCATGCCCACACAGGCAGCCTGGCATACATGCTCAGAAAGTTTAGGTGTAGTTAAAATATTACATGTTACCTGATTATTTTCGACATGTTTTAAGAAAATTTTTGAATTATCAGGGAATTTTTGAATTATCAGGGAATGTTTTGGGGAGTTTTATGGCCAAATTCAGTTTTAGACTATATGGGTTATAGGTCAGATATTTACATTACAACAAACTTGAAAGACATTATATATTAACCAAAGCTCCAACCCGCCCAACACTATCTTACACAGGTCACATGACGAAATAGTCAGACTTGGCGGAAAAAGAACAGGACAGTCATAGTGAACATCAATTAAATCTAAAACATTATGTAACATTTTAACCTTTGAAGATTGACAAAATTTTTAATCTTGTACTTTATTGAGAATAAAAATATTACACCGCACAGAGATGATTGATGAAGAAGTTTATTGTTTTACACAAAACAATCAAATTGCTATGTTTTCATATTACCCTGTTAAGGCTATTTACACATCTTCCTTCGAGCTTTCCTGACTGCAAGCTCATTAATTTCATCAAAATCAATGTTGCAGTTTATCATTCTCAATACAAAGAATTCTCAAACCAAATTGCCGCTCTTGTGACATTGGAAGGTCACTTTTGATCATTTTCAGTTTGGAAAATCTCTCTCCAGAACAGTTGCCATCAAACACAGGAACAATCTGACAATTTTTTCTACATTTGGAAAAACAGCCTGAATTTTTCCTGTTTTATTATCTGGTATATGTCTTGGTGGTTGGAAGTTGCTCTTTTTGCATGAACCTGTTTGATATACAAGTTGAAAGTCATCAATAAGATTGAGATCAGCATCCGTTGGATATTCTTGTTCTAGTTTCTTGACACCATGGAGAATTTGTTCCCTCGTTGCTTGTAGATCAGTTAAAAACGAAAAATTGTCAGCAACACTCCTGTACACAGTAACTATTATCTCCAAATTTGAGTGAAGAGCATCATATAAGGGATAAATGAACGTATCCTAAACTTAACTCTTTTCTAATAATAAGAACAAGTAAGAAGCCTTTGTGGCGATGAACGAACGTTGCTCAGTGCATCTCTAAAAGATAGTTAGGTCTTTAGTAGTTTTGTTAACGCACGTCACATGGCTTAAGTTTTACACACACACACACACACACACACACACTAGTGCTATGGAATAGATACACCCTTACGATCACAAATACAAATACCCACATAGATAAAAGTATCTTGGTAGCGTTGACGTCACACACTTTTTTGCTTTTACTCACAAATGATAAACCACCAAAATTCTGATGTTACAAAAAAGAGATTACCATCAGATATAAAGGAAAAAAGTGTTACAATTTTTAGTAAAGGACACGGATTCAATGAAAAAAAGATTACACCTTTTAAAAATGGAAAAAAAAAGGGAAAACTTTAAGGAAGTAAAAAACTGCACAATGGAGAAAATACAAAGCGCGTCCAGTTAAGTTCTTCAACTAAATACTGAAGAGGAACGTCTCAGCACGAAGGAGTTTCGTGTTTTCCACGGGTTGTACTTTATTAGAATAAATTGAGTACTTTATTAGAATAAAGCTAAACTTGAATGTTCATTTCGTTTAAATTCTTTTTAGGAAGACGCAGAAAGAAATTTCCTGTCTTGGGGTTGAATCCGTCGGCTCTTCTTTCTTTGTTGATTAATGATCCCCTTGGCTGGATTAATCCTTCGTCCTTGAAGCGTAGGCTCTGTGGTGAGTACGAAATAATAATAACTCCCTTTACCCAGTCCTTTCAAATTCAAGCGAGCTGAGGAAAAAGACGGAAAGAAATTCTCGCAGCTGTGCGAAATTTTCTTTGGACCAATGAAAGCTATGCGTTCAAAGAGACTGACTGGCGAGCTGAAGAAAAATGACAAAAAAAAAAAAAAAAAAGAAGCGAACCTATGTAAAATTTTTTTTTTTTTTGACCAATGAAAACCTTGTTACACAGGAATTCGTCTTTGAGCCAAGACAAAGAAAGAAAAGAAAATAGCGATCCTATGTGAAATCTTCTGTAACAATTTATCTTTACAAACCCGACTGGCGCAAAAATACACTTTTCTCAAAGGCACGTGTTTTTATATTAGGATATAGAAATTCCGATAGTTTTTAAATTTTAACAAATCGAAACGTTTCATGAAATAGATTTGATTGAAAATAAATTTGACAATACAATTCGTCATTCACAGACTTCATCAGATCCCAAAACGAAAGAATAAAATGAAATGAAATGTGTCTATGTCTATGCTTAAATAATGAATCTTAATACTTTTTCTCTAAACTGACGTTTCACTTGATTAAAGAAGAAAGAAAATGAGTGACTTTAAAAAAAATGTCGTTAATATTTATTCTGGTATCTTTTCTTTACAATTCTTAGTTCGAGTCGAAAGTTGTTAATGTATTTTTCACAGTTTTTTTAAAAAATCAGAATAAATGAAAATCTGCTTCTTATTAACAGAAAAGGTTAAAGGAATTTTTTGCTTTCGAGCCATTCGTGCTAAAAACTGCAACTGTTTTCACAATTTTCTATCAAGTTATGCATATGGAGTAGCTTTTAAATTCGTTATATCTGATCAACCTGATTTTAGGTTACTAATATATGCAAAAGCTTATGCTGAATCGATGGAGATATAACGCATTTCAGTAGAATTTTGAAAATCTTTTGGAAGGAAGATGCCACTAAAGGCTAACAGGGCCCTGTGCTTAAGCACACCTAAGCATAATGATAAATCTGGCACTGGAAATAAAGAAATTAAACATAAGTGACGCTAGGAGTAATTGTCCAACACTACAAGAAGCTACCAAACCAAAACATTAGTCTAGTTGTGTTGTTAAATAGCCTTGTCAAATTTAGGTTCTCATATAGACGTCATGCGTGACATCCAACTCGTTCAGAAATTTCTAAACTATCGGTTATATACAACTGTTTTTTTTGTTTTTTTTTTAGATTATTGATCGCGAATGATCGATGTGGGCCTTAGGGAAGACTGCACTTCGTCGGATGCTGTAGACTATCAATACAGAATCACAAATAAACTTTACCAAATAACAAAGACTTTAAGGACTTCCAAAAGCAACAACAACTAAAACGGATAGCGTATGTAACTTTTTGTTTCTGATGTAAAGTTAACTTTCTCATTTGTTTTACGTTAATTAAATTTTTTCAGCTTTTTTAAAAGTATTTGTGATAATTTTTATATTGAAATTAGCTAAATTTCTTTCCTTGTAGATTAAAAAAGGCAGTATGGAGTACGTTTCT